>WYDF02127288.1:0-10011 GCA_009867245.2 Adranes taylori
TCAGGGTATGGTTTTGGTTTAATTAGTGTTAGATGTTAAGGATGTCAATTGATGTTAATTGTAAATATTGTATTTTAAAATTAGTTGGAATGTATTTTGTATTTTGTTTTTGAAATGCCAATAAAGGTATTATTATTAAGATCTCTAATAAGTAAAAGAGAGATACATTCAAACTTTTGCGAATCAAATGCGAAAAGCGGACGCATACATATAAAAGAAATACTCTGTTAGAAAGGGAACAAGTTTATGACAGTTTTGGCGAGATTTTTTACCAGCCTTGACCAGTTTAATTCTAGTATTTTTTGTAAAGAAGTTACGCGTATTTTCCTTTACTATTGTTTTGTGTTCTCGTGAGTATTGTGGCAGACGTTCAGATGTAAGCAAACGATTATTTTATTATAAATCTTGATTAAGAAATTGAAACACCTTAAGTTCTTTTGCTTTTATTCTGAGTAAATAATTTTCGTTTAATAACAAGCTAACAATCAATTAACATTTATTTAGATGTTGCTTATTAGTGTTTATATTTACTTACAAGTTGAGACTAAAATTTATCGTTGGAAAATAAATCTTTATGCAAATCTAATAAATCAAAATCGTACTATATTTTGTTATAGTATCAGTCATTAATTACTCTCTTAGTATTATGAATAATTAAATGTTGCTTGGCCGTTGTATTATTTATTTCTGAATCAGAGGAAAATTGTGTTGCATCCGTATGAACATTTATGTAGATCGAATAAATCTAAACCAGTATTTGTTTTATTATTTGGCGAAATCCATAGATCCTCAATAATTGTTGTTGCATGTAAAATAAATTATTTTCTTGTCAGTAAATTATTTTGTTGTTAAAAATGGTGTTTTATTATGATTACATTTTATTAATTCGTGGACCGTACTTGCTTTATTAAAATCGGATTCTGATTTTAATTAAGTATGATTCCAAGCAAGGTTCCATGAATCATTCTTTCATTGTCAATTTTATTAGTGTATGAATTTATTAAAACCCCATACATTGTATATTAATTTAAACTACGCTCCTCTATAAATCATTAAACTTTGCTCTACCAATCCCGGTTGGATTGGATGTGTTTTAGCTGGAAGTAGAATTTCTTTATCCAGTTGAGGCTCACACAATTCCATCTCACAAATTTCAATGTGATAATATGGAAAAGGTTGCCCACCCATGGCATAGATGCTCGCCAAAGAGGTTACTATAAACTTTTTCACAACTTAGTAGCACTTTATGCTATTTTTGACACAAAAATTAATGTATAATATATTCTCTGAACGCTCAAAAAAGTGAATTCGGTAATACTCCAGAGGTTAGCAATGTAAAACCTGTGTAAACGATTTTCTAATCACAATGAATATCATAAAGCTAACATATTATAAAGGAAGTGATAATAACGACGTAAACATTTTTCGTAAATATAAAACATAAAATTCGAACTATGTAATATAAATTACCTGCGCGGTACCGCTTAATTGTCTAGTTTGAATTAAAAATTTGGTGAGTAATTCTTCAGTCTTTCTGGCCATCTCCTTGAAACAGTAGAAGGCATCTAATTGGTTTGAACATTTCATACAAACTATATGAGGTAACGGATCGCTATCGGTAACCTGTAACAAATAAAGATAAAATATAGAGAATAAAATAATATTAACTTTATACCAACTTTTATCATGTATGAGAAGATTGTACGGAAGAAAGGGAAGCGTTGGAGAAGAGTGATAGATAATTGAATGAAGCGAGGAATAAAAAAAACATGAAATGAAAGAAGTACTAAATATGCGATTGCAATAAGCAATTCTCTAATAGTTCATCAATTCAATGAGTAATCTGCTAATATAATATATAAAATGACTAATCAAATCTAATTCAATTCTTCAACAAATGTCAGTTTAAGTACCAATAAATCAGTTTAGGAATAACTAATTACCAAATAATAAATAATATTAATAAATTCATATTATAAAGATTTAATACGTTTAAAAATAAAATCCAAATCCCGATAACAAGACGTCAGAAAAATATAATTGTCAAACAACAGCCGACCAGCATAGAAAAACATACAGACATTTATACATACGCAAATTCCTCACATGTTTATTCTGAAAGGATAAATATGCTGTAAGGATAATCTCGCCGAAAACTAGCATCCTTTATCTTATAAATGTAAGAGTGTGCATTTTTCACACGTATAGAATACTTGAGTTCAGGAGATTTCTGTTACAAATGCTTTTATTCTTATTATTTTAAGTTTTACGACTTAACGTATTTCCTTTGTGGAAGCGATTTGTTCTTTACTAGAAAAAGCGTTAAAGAATTTTTCCACCACTCATTTTTAAATAAGTCGTTAAACTTTGCACCCTTTTAGTGCTTTCTACAAATTTGCTTGAACATTAATTCAACGATTTGATCAGAAAGCTTTTTCAATGCAATACTTCTAAGATATTTTGGAGTAGGACCGCTACTACCACCGCTTACACTTTCCACCACTTACGCTTTCATCGATAAAATCGAGCAATTTTGATCCTTAAATTTCTTAATGGATCAGGAAGAAATTTTTGATTGGGCAAAGTCCTAGGCTACTTAAATTTTTTTAGCAGAATTTTATTTCGTACATGCCTTATTAGCGACCGACGCCATCGAACGCCACCGGCTTGAGCAACACTCCAGAAGCAGCTTCTTCTAGCGTACCTCAGACGCATTTTAGGGTCTTACACTAGCTGTTGACGAGTGGGCAAATTCACCGCTTCGCTAACTTAAGCTACCATCAAATGATCAAACTTATTAGTTGCGTTACCAACAAATAAGTTGTTTAAAATTTTAAAAATCAACTCAAGATAATTCCATTCATAATTTTCTGCTGAATCTTCCGTCTCTTAACTTCATCTAATCTTCAATTCTTCTTTTTTATCAATCTTCAATACCCCTTCCTTGTGTCTACATCATCAATGAGAAAAAGAGGTGGCCGACAGTAGAGGAAGAGGGACGCCGAACATGTAACGTTGTCCTCGAACACCACATATATCGCCAAACATACCTGCTCCGACCACACTAATAAAGTAACAAAAAGAAGTCTACAACCCCCGTCCCCGTTCACCGCCTACAGCTCCAGGCGATGTGCCATTACCCCCTACACCCGGCAAATAATGGCTCTATAAAATAACACGAGAAGAGCATCATTGACGCTTGTTCCGTTATTACTTGGGCGACAACGAATAATCCGACATCACCACAAATTAATTGTGTGCTGCCATTAATTGTGGGGTCAATTCATTTTGTGGTGCCACATTGAAACCGCAGTGAAGGCCAAGAAAAAGAGCCATGCATACGTAGGCGAAATGGACATAGACAAGATCTGCCAAACGACATGATCTGGTGGGAGTATCCTACATAAACTCCTCAAGAAAAAAATTCCAATAGAATTAATCAAAATTACGAAATCATTCATTGAAAATCGAACATTCAGGGTCAAAGTAAATCAGAAGTTATCCGAATCAAACATCGCAACAGAAGGGCTTCCACAAGGATCCCAACTATCACCCACATTATTTAATGCTCATGTCACAGACATTCCAAAATTTCAAAAATATAAAGGAGTAAGTCTACTTTAGTTTGCGGATGAAACCGCGTTAGTGGTACACAACACAATGGTCACGATGGCGAAAGAAAGAATGGCAAGAAGTGTAAAGGAAATAAATAAATATTTTGAATTTTGGAAAATGAAAACTAATACAGAAAATACCCAAATTAAAGAATCCCTAGGAAAACGTGAGGGGGGACACTATAAGATTTAAGAACAAAAACATAAAAATAAGAAACATATTAGGGGATAATATTCGACACGAGTCTAATATTATCCCCTAACATGCCTTCTTGAAAGATATGAAACGCAGAGAACAGATAGCACTAATAACGGCGACATCTCGGCAAAAGCAAAGACATCGGTCCAAAATAAACTACTAAGAAGGAGCCTAAACGCGCCTTTGTATGTCCGAAACGCAAATATTAGAAAAGATTTAGAAGCAAAACATATGTGGGAAATAGCAAAAAACAGAAAACAGAAAATGATTGAAAAGATCAGAGAGTAATCCAACCCAAACCTAGCACAAGTAGCAAACGTAATAGACGACTGAAAGGAAGAAAACAACATGTTGCCATCCCTCTGATCGCATTATGCATCGAAGCGCCCGGTTTTCAATAAATGCATTTCAGAAAATGACTAAAAGAGGAAAAAAAAGATTTTGATTTCAGTATTCTATCAGAGCTCATACACAGAGTTCAAGATATAAAAAAATTTCGATATAAACGTTAAACATTCCAGGTGAACTTATAAATCTAAACTCAAATGGTAATCGTGAAAGGTTCAGTATTGATGGTAGTTTTGATCAACAAGTAATGATGCTTGGTGAAGATGACAGTGTTGATCAACAAGTGGGGAGAAGGAACAAAAGAAACAAATACGTGGGATGTTGTTAAAATTTCGGGATGTGGCAACACTGCTCTTAAGCGCTTATTAACCTATGAAGCGCCATGAAGTTTGATCTGTCAGTTGTCAAATAAAAGTGACAGATTGTAAATATATCAAACCGTTTCGTTACTGCAAATTTTAAAACTCGTTTAGATTTCAATAAAAATGGATTTAAATAGGGAACATTTTCGAGCAATGATTTTATTTTATTTTCGTTTAAAAAAGTGAAAAGGAGTGCATCGACGATTTGAAAATTGCCTTTGGAGAAGAGGCACCTTCAAGGGCAACTGTCTTTCGATGGTACCAAGAGTTTAAATTTGGCCGCAGTTTTCTTAGTGATGAATTTCGTGAAGGTCGACCAATGACATCGAAAACTGCTGAAAACATAAATGCTATACGAAATATGGTAAGGTCAGATCGTCATATTACGTATAGAGAAATTGAGTCTCACTTAGGCACAAACAAATTAATGAAATTTTACATCATGATTTAGGTGTTCCCGAAGATCCCCCATAATTTAACTTCAGCTCAGAAAGAGGCTCGTGTGAACTGGTGTAAAGAAATGCTTAAACGATTCGACTCAGGGAAATCACATTTGATCTACGACATTATTAGTGATGACGAAAGTTGGATCTATGCTTATGAACCGGAAACAAAACAGCAGTCAACTGTTTGGGTGTTTGAACATGAAATCAAACCCACAGAAGTCACTCGCTGCCGCAGTGTTTCTAAAAAAATGGTAGCTTGTTTTGAATCAAAAACTAGGCATATCGCTACTACTCCACTTGAAGATCGTAGAACTGTTAATGTAGAATGGTATACATCCATTTGCTTACCACAAGTTATCACTGAATTGCGAAAAACAAATAGGATGCGACGCATCATTCTACACCATCACAATGCCAGTTCCCATACTGCGCAACAAACAGTAAACTATTTGAGCAGTCAAAAGATAGAATCTCCGAAACTAAATCTGTTTCTGTCTGAATCAGCTGAAGCCGCTTTGTCTATTTTACCTGTTTCTAACCTGCATCCGTGGGTGAAAATTAGCGGGCAACAGCCCAACACCACTATGTTGTACGAACGGCGTCGTGCTGTTCATGTTCATGATGGATTCTCCACCGCCCTCATAAAAAATATGGAAATCAATAAGAATACTTTTGTTTATTTAGACACATTATAATTTAGAACATACGATATTTCAATCTTCAAATAAAAAATGTTGCATGCTGCGTGATTATTAAAAAAAACTACGTATCGCGGCTGGAAAATTTTGGATGAGCAATAAAAAATATGGGGAAAAATTTGGAAGTCATAAGGCTTCTAAATCGAATAGGGACAAAAGAAAAAAAGTTCTTAGGAAAAAGAGGTCCAGTCCGTCATATAACCCAGGTTCTTGTTTTAAAAATGGATGAATGAACAAGAAATAAAATGTAGAGCTTGTGGTATGGGTGTAGATAATTGGATGCATTGGATGAGAAATTGTATAAAGATGGAGTGGACGGCAGGCACATGGTGATAGGAGATAATTGGAGGAAATGTTTTAGGCAGGATAGGGGGTGCATTGAGTATAATGAAAAAAGTGGTGGATATGCTAAAAAATTGGAGTAGGATGTGAGATGCTGGAACTTGGGTTACTATTTGGGGATGGAGATAAAGGTAAAATAGTAAGATGTGTAGTCATGTTAGGGAGAATGGAATGGTAGGGATGGGAAGGAGTAACGAGGAAAGAGGGTTAAAAAAGGAAAGGATGTGAACGAGGATAATTAAAGAGAATCTGCGGTGATAAGAAGAGGACAGAGTGACTATTCCACCAACGTTCACTATTCCATTATCCTTTCGTTAAGGGGCATTAACTTAACATTGAGAGAAAAATATAAAAAGACACCAAAAAATTAAAAATAAAACAATAACTTAAAAAAACTAAAAACCTTTAAAAAAGCAAACAAAGACAAAATAAAATCCACTAATATTCCCAGCATCACCATTAGCAAGTCAACAAAATATCGCTTGTACTCCGGTGCAAGCAGCAGCAAAGGTACACTTGAAACAAAAAACCAAAAAAATCACCAAACCTACTCAATCCTGAAACAAGGTACCTTTAATCATGCTATGGCCAAGGTTTTGCAGGTTTCCCTTAGCTGTAAAGCGAATGCTATAGCATAACATTCCTCCTGCAAGTTATCTGCACCAATTGAACATAACCACTCAAAACCAATTGCAGGCTGACGAGGATGGAAAATCCTAAAGCCTCCTGAAACAATTCCATATCTTCTCAACCAGTCCTTTACTAACAGGGAGTAGAGTTTTAGTTAGTGAAAATCCCACACTGTTGGATGCACCCAGCATCCTTCGTCTTTTAAAGATTTCTCCACTTCCACGCAAAACAAGAAAAAAGGTGTTAAGAAGGGCAATGGCACATATGATTCAATCGCAAAGGGGGAATGTGTAGAGGAGAAAAAGAAAAGGGGAAGGAGGTACTGAAGAGACTATGCGAAGAGGGACTAATATAAGGAGATTGGCAGGAAATGGGAGACATGGCTTTACCTTCTTTCAAGATAAAAATGGGTTTTTATTAGGATGGGGAAAGGAGAATAATAATTTTATTTTGAAATTTTTTATAATAATTTTGTCCCGGAAGCGATTGGGCTATGGGGCGTGTTGTTTTTATGTTTTTGTTTTGGTTATTATTATAGTATTTACCTTTGATTGTAAGTTGATTATGCCAATAAAGGTTGTTTTTTATTATTATTATTAGTACAAAGAGCATGTCGAAATGGCCTGGGTCTCTTCACGTAGACAACTTTATTAGATTATTGCACTCCCTTATTTGTGTTGAGATTCTTACAGTTCTAAAGATAATGTTTATTGCCCTTTTGGTGTTGCAATATATGTCAACTGTATTTTAAATACCAGGTACGACACCCAAAGAGGCGATTCTTTATGATTTGATCTGCGCGACTAGTCATTTTCTCTCATGGGCTATAATATAGTTTCAAAAGTTTTTTTTCATTATACAATTTTTACATTATAACTGTAACAAATATTTTAAAAAATAATAAAACATTATCTAAAATAAAAGTATACTTATCTATCGTGTAAAAACACCTATCCCCTAACCTAACCCCCGTCCCCCCACTGTGCGATTGTGTTGATCTCAGTAAGAGGTTTTGAGAAGATCTACGACAGTCAACAAAAATGTCGATGTCCGATGTTTTACTCAGAATTGAGCGAAAGTGTAAAAAAAGATATTTTAATTTATTCGAAAGTACTCTTCTTGAAAAACGGCCTATTTATTATAGTTAAAACATTAAAAAAGTACGTAAACATGCATTAACATTAAATTAGACGTTTATTGTTGTTAAAATTGTAAATGTATATCTCGAAGACTGATTCATAGATCTTTTAAAATTCATTCAATATATTATTGACATGAAGGACAAGCGGAGTAAAAAAAACTTTTAGTTTTAAACCAGTTTATTTCTTTTTCATTGCACTGATGACTGTATCAGCCTATCTGTTAACAATATTGAGGAGGTGAGTACGAAAGGTACTGCCTTTGTGCGTGTGTGGATGTGCTATAATGTATTGTTCTCTAGCTAGAGTACGTCTTCTACTGATATATAATATGCACACACATCCAGGTACTTATATATCACTCACAGGCTCTAATAAAAATAATAGGCATTGTATGTATATAATGATCTAAAAAATATTTATTACTAGATTACAAGTATGAACACTAATTTTTGATGATTAAAATGTACGACTATTATTTTGATCGATTTATGTGTATTCAGTGTGGATTGAGGCATATGACGAGCCATAGAAAGTGAGGGTAGATGTTTGGTAATGTTTAGTATATAGTATTGGGTTTACACAGTTGATTGGTTCCTCTGTTATCAGCATATCATATAAGCTTCCAACCGAATCGACAAATTATATAAAACAAGTAATAAACAAATAATCATAGCTAATTATTTGTTAAACCATGAAACAAATTATACATAATAAATCGGTAATCAAATAAATAACGAATCAATCATTAATTCAATATAATTCGAACAAAGGAAAGTTGTACGATGTATGGTCACAGAAGTTTTTTGCATGCAGTCATGGAGCTCTGCGTATAAAGAGCCGTCGACTACTACCGCTATCCAAACGGCGTTCAGAGAGGAAGGAAATGGAGTTAGAGCCATGCCGCAATCCCACAACCCCTGTCTTCTCGTGCGTTAAAGAGAGGAGCTATTTTCACGCTTTTTTGTGTGTTTGCATCGAGTGCAGAATATGAGAAAAAAATGGAACATATTAAGAGAGAGATGTTTTGTTCTCTTTTATGGCGCCTTGGCTTTCGCGCGCAATATTTTCTCTATAGAATTTCGCTTTTGGTGATCCACGATTTCGACTAAACAACTCTTAGTAAGGTTGATGAACTTGTGTTCATTGCCCCCGTTTAGAGAGAAATTTTACGGTCCCCGATTTTGGGAACAAACAACTCTTAATGAGTTTATTGAACTTATTGAAAGGGATGGATATATGCAAATCTTGCCGATGATTGAATTAAAAGAGTTTGGGTAAGACAAGTCAGATTCAGTAAAAATAGAAGGTTGCTGCTACTTATTGCATTCAGAGGTCATCTGACAGAGCCTATAAAAAATGAAATTATTCTAGTGGAATGACTATTTTTGAATGGGATTGTAGAAAACAATTGAAAGATAACTTGAAAAAACTACACAAGCTGGTTGATATGCACTGATCATGCCGTTACACATACAGGAAAAATCTATCACTAATCTGTGTGAGTGAATCCTGCAGGCCTGGAATCAAATTTCGTAGGAAACCATCATCATCAATGGGTTAAAAAAAATTGCATTTCCAATAAAATGGACGGTACTGAAGATGATATGCTTATATTCTTTGAGAATTGAGGGTACGAAATTTCAGTGAAAATGAAATTGATAAAACACTAAACTGGTATGATGTAAATTCAAACCAGTCGTAAATTTTACTATTTCAACTTTAAAAGGGGGAGAATATTTAGTAAGCTCTATTTTTAATTTTTATTTATACAAAACCTTTTACACTTAACAACAAGAAACATAATATAGATTCAGAAATAAGGTAATTAATTTGCGGAGTCACAAGCTACGCAAAAATGCGCCCAGTGTTCAGCACAAAATGGGCGTTGGCAGTGATTGCACAGGATAGTCGTCATTCTTCCTTTTTTTTTGATGGACAGATTTGACATGTGGTTCTTGCTCAACTTTTGGAAATGGGAATATAAAGTATATTACGAATAAGCAGCCGAATTGAACGCTACGAAGTTGGCCAACTAAAACGACGCTCTAGCCAACCAAGGTTTGGTAAGTTGCTAATGAAGCACAAGCATGAATGATTTTCTACTCATAGTGGTTTTCCGTTTCGTTTTAACTTATGATTCAAGATGATGCCTCATTCAAGATGATGCCCTAAAGCCTCATTCAAGATGATCCATAAATTAATACGCGCCATGTTCAGCATGAAGTAAAAG
>WYDF02127299.1:0-10011 GCA_009867245.2 Adranes taylori
AGGTTGTGATGTAAATATTGATGTATATATTGAGTTGTGTTTGTAAATACTTATGCCAATAAAGGTTTATATATTATATTATTATACATCTCCCTGTGTTGCTGCAACTTTATCTTACTGGATTACACAAGCCTCTAAACCAGTTCAATAATTTTTTATTGAATTATTTTTTTATTAAATTAAATATTCAAATAATTAAGAGCATATTTGTAAATGAAAGCGGCTCAAATTTAAATCCAACATCATGAATTAATTATTCATGTTCAAGTTTTCTTGTGTAATTCAATTCAAATATTTACTCTAACATTTTTCCAAGCTTCCACAGTTGCGGTAAATTTTTTATAATTCTTTCTCCCAATTGTTCAGCTTACTATTGTGAGCTTACAATCTGCTTTTAATATTTTTCAAATCTTATATTTTGGGCATTTTAGTATTTCTGATTCGCCTTACGTAACAAATAAATTTAAATCAATCGTTTCAACGATTCAATTCAATAAATAACTGAAATAAATGAAATTTTTTTATTCCTTAAAGGGTGATAAATCAAATCAAATTCTCTCACAGCGACGCATGACTGAAGTGAACAAAAGTTTTACTATAGATGTTTCAGAAACCTTTAATTAAATAAATAAAGGACTTTTAGAGGAGAATGACAAGGGCTTTAAGTATTAAATCATCTTGTACTAATTTTTCATATATTCGATGATAAAAATAAATCAAAATAGTTATTTGGTCTGAAGCACATCAAAAACTAAAACTGATTATTTTTACATAGTTATATTAAATTGTTTTTTTTCTAATATTCTGAATATTGACATAGCATTTTAACAAGGAATTATGTTTGAAATAATTTTATGGTATACCTTTTGTATAATAAGATTTAATAATTTTTCTCACATTTGTTTCATGTTGAAGCGATCACAAAGCTTTGTATACTTGTTGGGTTTTAAGAGTAGTCTTCTTTACTATAATTGAATTTTTAAGTGGCGACCGGTTTCACGTATCCTTGCATTGCGTTCCCAGGCCCCTTTATGTATGTGCTTCTGTATATATGAAAAAGGAAGCATAACAAAAATCAGGTGACAACATTTTTGATCGTTCTTAAGTTTCACATTTTAAATGCAAAGTTTATCATCCATTATATATTAAACGATTTCTAAATATTCAAATTAAATATTTATAATATTTTATTTTCATATTATCATTATTAATAATTTATTATTCATTAACCATTATTATTCATTTTTTGTTGTTGCATTAATTAATTATAATAAAATTAATTAATTAAATATACTTACGATATAATAAATTAACTAAATAAATAAAAATAATAAAAACAATAAATTATTATTTAAATTATTAATTATAAATAATTATAATGACAATTTATGTAAAATTATGTTTCTAATAATAAATATGATTAAATTAAATAGTAAAGATAATTAATTATACTTAACTAATTATTTTAACATGTATGTAAATTAATAATGTGAAATAATTTAATAAATTAATTATGATTTATTATGATTAACTGGAATATAATATAAATGTAATCATAATTAATAATGAGTTAATTATAATTTTAATTATTTAAATAAGTAAATAATAAAATAAAATAATTATTTAATCAATTAAAATAATTATTATTGATTAATTAAATCATTATTATTAATTTTTAACCACTATTTGTTTATCTATCCAATTATTAACCATTGTTCATTTAATTAACGTTTAATGATCGTTAATTAGGGTTGATCAACGTTGATTAATGTTGATTAATGTTAATCAATGATGAATTAATTTTATAAGAGTTTATCTATAAAAAAATAAAAACCAGTAAAATATATATTTAGAATTCTATCTTCAAATATTTCGTACGAATTTCTAAATTCCTTTTATTTTGTTGCATTCACTATTTTGAATTTAAACGCGACAACCTGCTTTTTCAAAAAGATGTGAAATTCCATTTAAAAAATCTCTGGTTTATATGATAATACATTAATAAAACATATTAAGAATATTTCTTAAATATAGCATGCATGTTATTTTACATATGAAAATATTTTCACATATTTTTAGGGCGAACGATCAGTCATTATTTAATTACAAATAGCCTGAAACGAAATATCCTCCAAAAATACGTATTTTCTGTTTTCGTTATAAATATTTTAATACAGATACATTTGTATATTAAATTAATTATTAGGTCATCTTTTAAGCCATCTGTTATTATGAATTCAAATTATTTTGAAATTTGATATGAAATCAAATGTTTATGAATCGTTAGAAATATTTATTACTTTGCATTTGTATACTATCACAAAGATATTCTTCCTGATTCTTTTTAATAAGAGAGATCCAGCTGAGAAAGGCATGAGAATAATATAGAAGAAGGATACCACTTTGTTCAAGTTGTACGACAATATCTGTCAGAAGGCATTAATATAATTTATAGCCTTCCGCCGTAGCCAGATGTTGTTCGCATTTTGTGTGGTCTTCATCGATGTAGAAAATGAGCAAGAAAGGTATATATCTAGAGATGAAGATGTTCAGTTCTTTTGACGACGGCAGATTTTTCGCGTCTTTTATTATAGATTTTCTCTTTTGCGATTTCAAATTCGAGCAAACAACTCTTAGTAAGGGTGTTAAACCTGCGTTCATTGTGCTCGTCTAGCGAAAGATTTTTGCGACCTTCTTTAATTAGTATATGACATCGTATTTCGATGATGTCGTATTTTCGACAAACAACTTAAATGAGTTTAATGAATTTTGTGGGCTTTAGCCTAAGCGGATTTTTCTATTATTCGTAAGAAAACAACACCATTTTGAACGCTTTCCACCTAAAAATTTTCCACCGCTATGATTGTTGTGATTGGGGAGCCCCTGTACTAGAACTATAGAATCATAAACTCTTGACAGGGATGTAAGTTATTCCTTAAAATTTGCAATGATCAAACAAACGTCTCTGATTCTCCCTTCCTACCAATTCTAGCATAAATTTCCAGAATGACCGGTCAGCATCCAGAATTACCGCCGTCCAAGATAGACACCAAAAGTCTCGGTTTTCAAATAAAAGGGCAGATCCAATGAGTCAACAAGACTCATTTACAGCGTCGTCTGATTGTCTTCGAGTGAGCATTAGTAGCATGTTTCAATCAGTATAATTTTCTTAAGCATTCAAATCAGACATTTAGCAGCGAGCAGAATCGCAGTATAAAGAACGATTTGTTCTAATATTTTCTAAGTAAAGCGTCAACAACGTATTCACTCATTTAATGTTTCATCTATAAAAATATAATTAGAAATCTCTTAGATAGTAACAAAATTTCTATGCCAGTAAAATCAGCTAATACCCTTTACAAATTGAGTCTTCTGAACCGCCTATAATAATTATCCAATCGACGCCATGTAGACCTTCAGCTGAATCCTTTGGCCCTCTAAATATTCATTTATTCATGTCTCTTCTCATTTTCGTATATTTTCTAATTCTGTGTCTTTAATTAACCGTGCCTACGAGTACCGTAGAAGATCCACGCCAAGGGAAAACGCTACGACCAATGTACCAACTGCAGCGATGGGCCTACGAACCAAGCGAGTCCAACGAATCTACCCCCTGACGACCGCATATCCAACCAACCAACCGCGGCATTGAGTCAATTTTACCCACTATATACCCCCATCGAAGAAGCTCCGTCAATAATGAGTCGACATGTGGAACAACTAATTTGCCTCACGCCATCAACATTTGCATACCCATCGCCGACGACATTTTCGTGGCATCTTCGCCGACAGTAATTAATATGGAGATAACTCATTTGGTATACCAGCGGGATGTCAGGAATCACCAAACCAACTTAAGAACATCATTTCAACGCCAGAAAATCAAATCTGTCTAAATAACAAATTTTTGTATAGTAGTTCGAAACTTTTATCTTTGAATTTCTGCCAAATAGATCCGAAGGCAGCGTATAAATTTTTGCATACAATTAGAGCCAAATAATAATATGCTAATCCAAAATAACGAAAGCGATTAGAATCATTTACGTATTATAAATATTAAAAACAATAAATACAAGGTTAAGCAAACATATTCATAAACAAAACAAAATTACGCTTGCCTTCTGCGAAATTATGTATTTGTATTGCTTCCTATTTACCAATCTATACTATTATTTATACATATCTATATAATGGGCCGGATTCCATAAATTCAGCCGGATTTAAAGTACATCTGTATTATATAAATTGAGTCTTATGATGTGAGCAGATTGTGTTAGAAAAATCATAGTCCGTCAGACATACAAATTATTTTAATTATATTAAAGTAAATGTGATGCTACAAAAACCTATTAAAAAGTTGGTACATTAAATTCTCAAGTCTCTACGACTACTTGCCGAATGTTTAATATTTGTTATCTTGCGCCTTTTCCAGCTTCTAACACATCTGCTTGCTTGCACATCGGGGATTTGATGGTCTAAGAAAAAGCAAAGTCTTCCATACAAGATGTCCAACATCACCTTTCTTGTGAGAGATATTAGAACGATCAGACTGTAGTTTTCGCACTTCTAGGTAGACCCCTTCATGTGCAGGGGACTCAATATAGACTATGTAAAGTTTTGAGCCATTCCCAGCCAGAGACGCCTCGTGGAGACACCTCCTGGGTTGCTTCTACTATATCTGCTTCATAGAGTTTTTGACAGTGCTCTTCAAAACTACACCTGTATCGAGCACTTACTGTAGATCTGATTTCTCCATTATTCATGTGCCAGGTTTTGCAGTTTTTGTAATCTTTGGTTGATTTTTTTAAACCGCCGCAGTTTTGTATATTCTTCAGTTTTTGTGCAGACATAAGCAAAGTATTCATTTTTATCACGTTGGCACGCAACTTGAATAGACTGGTCTAGATTCTCTAGGTTTGTCTCTCTTTTTGGGTAAAATGTTCACATATCCACCTGAAGCGTTTTGTTCTTCTATTAGATCTATGGTGGTGATAGTAATGGTGTTTTTTGGATCCATGTCGATTCTGGCTGACTATACAGTACTCTGTTATCCATGCCTTAGTCGCATACCAAATATGAAATAAGTCTTTTCAGATGCCTGATGGCGGGAGGCCCCAGTTGTTTTACACGCTTCTTCAAATTTCATAAAATGTCTACAATCTAATTGAGGCGTCTTTACTTTTTTCTTACATACTTCTAATTTAAATTGCAATTCCAGCTATCCAGCTGGAGGTTGGATCCAACCACTGCTCCTGGACAAGTTTTGACATCACTTAACATTGCATTATGATCATGCGGATAATTGAGGATAGGAAATTTCTCATTTAGAAAGGATTCTAATATTATATCGGCCATTCTAAGATATTATAGCATTTAGTTTCTTAATTGAACTACTATTATTTTCTTTAAATTTTCTGTTAATGTGATGCTGACTGGTTAAACAAACTAGCAGATTAACAACGCTTTGTTATCCTAGTCGGCTAGTTGCTTCTAGCCTAAGTAAGATAACGAACGGGTTTTGTTTTAATCATTTACTTTTCAACATACTTCCATGTTAAGGCAATACACTTTCAAAGAAACATTCCAACTTATTCATTCGTTCCGAAAAGTAATTTTGCTCGAGCTCTTCAAAAAGTTTCGGTCATCACTTCATCGTTTACTGCAAAACGGCGTTCTCCGAGCAATTTTCTTAGGTTTCTGAACATGAAGAAGTCGCACGGGGCTAGATATGGGGAATAAGGTGAATATGGTGGGTGGTCGACCAATTTGTTGCCTAATTAGTTCAATTATGCCTGTACGCGGGCGCTCTGTGAGCACGTCCGTTGTCATGCTGGAAGAGAATTTTTGCGAACCAAACCTGGTCGTTTTTTCTTCAATTTAGCATTGGTCCAATAATGTTGCGTAATAATCGCCAGTTATGGTTTTGCCCTTTTCCAAGTAATCAATAAGAATAATGCCTGTCGCATCCCAGAAAATAGTCTCGATCACCTTTTCGGTCTTTGCCTTCTTCCGTGGGTCTTCGCCGCTTTTTTTCCACTGCTTTGACTATTCGTTCGTCTCTTGCGTTAAGTAATGTACCCACATTTCATCATCAGCGACGTATCTATAAAAAAAAATCTCCAAATCACGTTTTATCGTTGCCAAGCGCTACTCTGAATCCGTGAGACGTGTGCGTTTTTGGTCGGTAGTAAAGATGTCACCCATCGCGATGATACCTTTTTCATATCCAGATGTTTGTTTTATAGCTCACGGACTTTTATTTGATAGTTTCATATAATCATATCATGGATTTTGTTGATGCTTTCTGGTGTATTGATGATATTTGAGGGCCCTGGGTGGTCATCATCAAAAATACTCGCAGGACCACGAACGAGTTCAGTTTTCCTACATTTAGCTGTTGCTGCAGACTCGCCATAAACAGCATCCAGATTGGGCTTTGATTTCTACAGTATTTTTCGCTTTTTGTGAAGGAACATAGTCACTGAACGATATTCGACTTTTTCCATTTTCACAAAAACAAAAGTTGCTTACTTGCGACGGCTATAAAAACCAAACTAATTGTTCCTTTTGCTTCGAATTTTTACAGATGTTGGATGGTGAATGTAGAAACCCATATGGCTTTCGTTGTCACGTAAAGCAATCTATTGAAGGCTAGATTTATATCAAATCACCATCGCATTTTATGGCTCACTACGATAAACGCTTTGTAGAGAATTGCAGTTTAAAATGTGTAAAAGAGAGAAATGAGTCGTTCTGTTTCTCTTCGTGTTAAATGAGATACCGCACCTAAAACCTCAAAAATAAAAATACGTCACTTTCTATTCTTTTATTGAGAGTTATTACCCATCATGACTATTATATATGTGTATTTAATTTTTTTCAGTAAAACCACTGACAGCAAAAATCTTGAATACAGTAAGTCCACTAGTAGCTGATCGTCGTTACGAAGTAAAATGCGAATCGGCTGGATCGAGACCGCCTGCAATTATTACGTGGTACAAGGCAAAGAGACAACTAAAAAGGACTAAGGTATTTTTTTGCCTCTTACAAGAATAGTTTGAAACGTAAATTTTAAATGTTTAAAGCTTAGATATGTAGTTCATTAAAAATTTATTTAAATGGATTACATTTTTATAAATCTTATAAGTAATGCGTCTATAAGGTTGGCTATTGGCTGGTTGTCTTTTTAAATTGCTAGAAGAAAACACCGTTCAATATTTTTCAAAGTTTAATCCTTCATTAGAAAGAACAAACCTTCCGATTAGTTATGGAATATAACTTTATTCACTGAACGAATTAAATTATATTCCATTCACAATTTGATTCACAATTGTCTATCTGGGCTGATGTTGCAGTAGTACATCCTCTCATCCCAATTTTGGAGTACATTTTCGATGGTTTAAAGTCCTAGTGTGCGAATAGCTTAAACTTTGTTGCGCATAAGTGCCTGGATCGTTTCAGGATTGTCAGCGTAATATCGATTTTAACGGCACTAAATAAAAAAATCCAACGGCGTCAAATCGAAATTCCGTGCAGACCAAGTAATATAACCAAATTGGTGGATTACACTATGGTTGAACTTAGTGCTCTAAAGATAAATTGTTGTCAGTTTGTGTGGCACTTAGCGACATCCTAATGATGAAGTTATTTTAATATGATCTAGTAAAAAACACCCACAAAAATTCATGTGACAATATTATAGCAAAAAAACCAAGAGCTGTTTCATTAATTAACCAATAATATTAGATGATTTGACCAACTTAGTCAGCCATTTGGTAATAAATGCTGACACGATAATAAAAAAATATAGAGTAAACTTTTAAGAAAACGAAATGAAGGTAAGCTTAACTCAAACGATAAATTGCTAGCTTAATTCCATAATAGCTGAGGGAAATGAAGAAAACGGGTTAAATAGAAACTGAGGTTAAAGTCGGCGTGAAAGTGAGATTAAAAGAGCGCAAACTAAATAAAGTGCTATGGGCGAAAATGAGATAATGTCAAATGAATTTTAGAGTGAGAGTAGAACAACCACCTAGTGTATTTATTTCCGAAATATAATTGAATTTTCTGTTTCGCCAACTTTTTGTAACTTATTGTTTTGTCAACATGTTTTTATAGCTGTTGGAGAACGAAATGTTTTATTTTTCCCTTAGGATACGAAACTAAAATTTATCATAATCTTTTTTATATTAAATGAAGTAATATTATATATTATTCTTCTGTGTCAGTTAGATATAGAATAGAATATTGGTATAGTCAACTTAACAATTCAATATTTGTATAATGTTTTCTAAAACATAAACATTATATAATTTTTATTATGAGAGAGAGAGAGAGAAAGAGAGAGAGAGCGAGAAAAAGAAAAATAGCACAGGACATCCCTAACAAGTAAATCTACCGTCTAGAAACACCCGTCACCTTATAATCATTACTCTCTTTTTATACTCATCCAATCTTCTTCAGTGCGACCCTATACAACTCTTCCAATTATCAACCGCCCTTCTTTCCTCCTAATTCCATTACAAACTCTCACATTTGTTTACCCAGAGCTCTCATTTTTCCTCTTTTATCTCATATATCCTACGTTTTCTTTCCTCCTCTCTTATTCAACACCAGTTTCGTTGTTCTTTGAGCACGCATCTAAATCTAACCACTATCTTCTTTCCTTTCATACTATCATCTATTATAAAATACTCTTGTATTCTACCCTCTACCAATATATATTTAAACGTATCGTTGTGTCTTCTTTCCAATAATCTTACATTGCGCTCTTGTTTCTCTATATTGTAATTTTTGTCCCCCATTCTACGATATTATTCATCCATACACTATCCAACCTTTTCAGAAATCTTTTCCCTCTCCTTGTCGCACACAATTATGCTTCAACGTATCATAAGTACAACAATTTAACCACACTAGTGTTATGATCCATTATTACTTTCTCTCATATTTCGCCATTTTCTGGAAACCATCCACACCGCCCTTATACCTATTTAGTTTTTACGCTACAATTTCATCGACGTCGACTTTATTACCTTATTTATTAATTTGAAACATCATATTTGCAGCCTCACTATATATTTTCCCTCACTCACTGCCCATACTTAAGCACCATGCATCAAAGTACTCTTTTCACGCACTACCATAAACCTTAATCACACATTCTTTGACTCGACAAATGTCATGGAACAAACGTCAGATAAATTTGGTACCTCAAATTTTTGCTATCAATAAGCAATTAAGTTAGCCCTGAGAATCGAAGATGTCCCCAGTCTGAGTAAATTTGAAGATAGAGAAAAAATTATGCATGAATTTGTAGGGTTGCGGACAAAATTGTACAGTCATCCTCGGAGGGATGAACTATAAAAGCAAACGGAATACAAGAAATATTTTTTGATAAAGAAATGTCGGTACTAGATTATAAAGATTGTTGTTGATGAGACGGAAATATATAAAGAACAATATATATTTAAATCCATCAAACAAATCATTTATACTCAGAAACAACATAAATTCGCTCTATCTCCGTATGATGACGAAAGATATATTTGTACAGAGGGCATTTAAACTTTGGCTTAATGATACATACTCCATCAAACGAGTCATTTCCCATACCGATCTCATAACGTTTAGCTTTCACTGTTAGCATTCTCAATATGTGAAATTTATATGATTGAAATTCATATATATTTTTAAATTTTAACAAAATTGTGTACTATAAATTTGTTAGATAATTAAAATTCAATCCTAAACAACCATTGATAGCATATGTAAACCTACTTTTAGAAATAAGATTTTTTGACAACAGTATGCATTTACATCTATAAGATATCTATGTATGTTTTCCCAAACATTAACCGTTTTGCACTGATTAATAATAGAAATGGTTATAACACTCGTAACGCTCTTAATATAGAAATTGTGCCACACAAATTTTCACGCTACAAAAAATCACCTTTTTGCGCTGGTAGTTATATTTTCAATAACCTTCCTCTATCAATTAAAGCTGAG
>WYDF02127310.1:0-10011 GCA_009867245.2 Adranes taylori
GGTTTATTTCTAAGTTAAACTATTCTTGTTATATACTAAAATATATTAGTTTCCTTATTTACTTAATATAAGTATGTACGTGTAATTTGTAGGTTTTAAGTTTCTCATTTGTAAAGTTTTAAAAATGTTATGTGAGGGGAAAAAGTACATTGAAGTTACTAAATTGATTTAAGACGATGTTAATTATTTGGGTACTTATTTGTACGCTATGCAATACGGTAAAGTTTTGGATCAATATATTAAAAAGCAGTATTTTTCCTTTTTCTGTTTGCGACCTATTTGTTGGGTCATACTTATATGTGTAGGTTGTATTCCAGCATTGTAGCAGAGTATATTTTCATAGTTTATATCTTCACACCGTATTTCCATATGCATTAATTAATCTTTTGTACGGGTTACATTTATTGAAAAATCGTGTAGCTGCTTAAAAAACAGTATACTTGTGGATATTCATTATTCGTACTGATTTTAGCATTCGTAGACAAAACTTTAATTTCAAGGTTTCTATAAACCAAAACTACATGTAGACAATACTTCTTTTACTACTTTGGCGTTTTTTTTTTCTTCTTCCACTTTACTGTACTTCAGTCTTCGACTATAGTACATTTTCATCTGCAGCACTGTTTCGTAAAGGGACGACATAGAAAGATACTTCTCCATAAGCTTTCCGCGTTCCTGTACTTCTTCGTTGGGGTGATGTTGGGCCTTGTCGATCATCTCCGATCTCCGCACTACTACGATTTGGATTAGGTATTTAATTTTAATCCGTTCCTTAACTCCCTGCCCCGCAATTATCATGGCGCGTCTACGCATTTCCGCACTAGATTGTTTGGGTTATCGTCCCCCTTTCCGACTTTTTTGGATTTGTATTTGCCCACAGTGCTTGCCTGTAGCATTCCCCCCAAAGTAAACTGCCTTTGGTATTGTTTAATCTGATCTTCCATTTTTGGCAGTACTTTCCAATTTCTTGTAGGGCCATATCTAGTCTGCTTGCCGCTACATATAATTCGGCTCCTTTGACGAATACTGCTATATCATCTGCGAATTGCAACAATTCGTGCTCCCTACAAGTTATACAATATAGGACTTACTGGAGAGCCTTGTAGGAGCCCTCTGCTGCTTGTTCTCCGTCCGGAAAAATCATTGTTTACTGTAACTCTAAACTCTCTCCCAGTTAGATATGACTGGATTGTGGTACAAAATCCATATCTAGTCCCATCTTTTTTAGCTTGTAGACTAGTCCTTCGCGCATGCCTTTTCTACGTCGAGCAAAGCGCATACTATTTGTTGGAGACGTTTCTTTCCCTTGGATAAGTCTTATTAAGCCATCCAGTATTACAGCTTGCTGGATAGCCGCCAATTTGTTCCTAAATCCAAATTGATTTGCAGGAATGAGTTTCTTGTTTTCTTCCCAAATTTCCATGTCGTCTTTGAATATTCTTTACCAGTATCTTTACCGTACTGTTTATGAGAGATATTGGTCTTCTGTTCTTAGGATCAGACGGATCCTTATCTTTGTTCGGTATGGTGACAATTGCTCTTTTCCATTTATCCGGAACATGGTGTGATACGATCGTATTAAAAATTGATGTTAGGAGAAGCACTATATTTGCTGGCAACAATTGGATCGCTTTGTTCGGAATACTAACCTTTCCACAGGCTTTTCTAGGATTTAGGTTCCTTATTACACACTGGACTTCAGCTGGTTTAAGCACTCTTGTTTGGTAGTACGGCGTCTCCTTGCTTGATAATTCGCCAAAACCACTGCCATTTCATGGTCTCTTGGATCTTTGTTGGTAAATTGTTCTTCTAGATTAGTGCCTCAGCTTGCTGATCATCTGAGTAGACTACTCCGCTTTCCGTTTTTATAGGAGCATTGGTGTCTTCTCCTCTTCCGGTTCTTTTTAGGAATTTCAGTATTTGCCCTTTTCTACGTTTTGCCTCTTCAATTCAGTCTTTCCATGTTTCTTGTTTTTTGCTTTCAATTAGAGCTTGCACCTCTCTTTGCTAGTCGCCTATATTGGCTTCTGGCTGCTTGGTCCACCTGTTTTTTTGGCTTCCCAGAATCCATTTGTTTCATTTTCTCCTCGATGTTGAGACCCCACTTATTTATCACTGCCGCGTCAGTTTGGCACTGTTTCAGAGCACCTTGAATTTCCACCGTAAGGCTCTCCACTGTGTTGTTGGTGTCCTCTTTGGATTCCATGTTGTAATTTGTCTTGATTTTGTCCCATTTTAAATGTATTGCGACCAATTAGTTTTACGCAAGTAAGTTTGTATATTGTTATGAGTGGATTGGCCTAGCACTCCAACTACCGGCATGTGATCGGAGTCTAGCACATAATGAACTTTAGTTTTAGGTGGTGTTTTGTAAAAATAAATTATATCTGCGCCCTCGTCTCGGAATATTGGTGCAATCTTCCGGAGCATAAATGTTAATTCCGGTATATTTTTGTTCGAACTTCGGGATAGCAATGGCACTGTTGTTGTTGTTTCACTTACACCCCCGCGCGCTGTATTTAAACGTTATGATCTCCGCCTACAGTTGTCTTTCCGTAGTGGTATTGCTATCACAGTTTTAATTCCTACCTCTTTACTGTTCACAAATTTAAATGTAAGAGTTGAAAAGCACAATGTTTTTTTAATGACTGCCACTCCGCCTCCGGGTCTGCCTACTCTGTTTTTCCTTATAATCCTAAATCATGGAATATGCGAAGAATCTCCATTACCCAAATGTGTTCAGAAACAAGAAGTATCGTTATGTCTTGCCCTCTTAGGAATAATTGTAATTGGCCACGGTCTCTGGACTTGAGATCGTTAGCGTTCCAAATGGTCGATTTAGTAATGGGACGTATTATTGCTTGGTAAAACTTCCGGGTAAGTTTCTTTTAAAATTTCTTTGATTTCGTTCTTTAATTGGGGTTTAACCTTGTCCTCGTAGCTCACGCCGCTTTCCTTTCTCTGTTGATATCCCCGGTGATATGTAGTGAAGCGTGTTAATACCTGACCACCATTTTTGATAATTTACGATCACATCGGGTTGGTTGGTGTTGTGATTGAAAATATGTTACACTTACTGATTTGAAGAATAAGATTACTATTTTGTTGGTAATTGTAACTTTCGCATATCCTCGCAAAGTCTTTTTATTTGTCAAAGACGTGGTCGTATGATAGAAAAGAATGACCGCGTGTTAGGACGAATAACTAATTTGTTGAAATACTTTCCATTGAGTTAGGTTCTTGAAGAATCGTAGTAAGCAGTTATTTTTATTCTCGCCCACTGCTTAGTCATTAAATATCAGTTTTTTTAACCTTTCGTATCTGCGGATAAAAGTAACGCATTAGCCTACAGCCACAGTGGAACCGATACCGGTCGTCAGATTTTTCGTCAGACATCGTTGAAAGTGGTCGGTTGATGAGATTGTCATTATGCATACAACAGACCATTTTATTTAGTAGTGTTGTTGAAAAGATTTGCTAGTGCAATTATCAAACAAAATGGATATTCTATCTTTTTTGTGGCTGTAAAGAAATCTGGCATTGTGTATGAACTTGCTTTTCCCGGCCAGAGACGTCTCGCAATATCTCTTATGAAATGTAGCATCTTCGATATTCCATACTACTAAAATAATCACTTTCTCACAAACCATTTAGATACGTTTATACGTATAATATATTATGATTCCGTATTATTTGCAACAAGACGATAGACTAATCGGCCGAAAAAAAAAACAAAATGGTTTGAAATTCGCCGGAAATACTCAGATCCGTGGCGCGTTATACAGCTACGAGGCCCTAGGTAAAGTGCAAGGCCCTAGGCAAATTTATAAATGTTGAACGAGTCAATTGAATAGTTTAACTATAGCACTCTATTTGTTTTTACAGTATAGAACGGTTGTGCAGTTCTATACAACAATAACTTACATTTTCTTCACATACAAGAAGTGTGAATTTGAGGCCCCTAAAATACAGAGGCCCTAGGCAAATCCCTTTTTTGCCTACTAGTATAATCCGCCGCTGCTGAGACCATCAGTATATTTCTTATCATGTTTGAAGTGAGGACGAACATGACCAACGACGGGCATCGAGAATTCGTCGATGGTACGAATTCCTGCAGTGGCTACTTCATATTAAGAAAATTCAAATTTGACAAGATCTTTTAGAATAGCAAATTCATTTGTAGTTTAATACTTTAACGTCTTGTATAGTTAAATTTAATCATTTAAATGTTAAAAATGTTCAAGTTTCATTATTTTATAATAGAATGCTTTTTGTGTGCTTTTTTAATGAATTAACTATTTTTAAATAAATTACATTTTTGATTTGACGAAAAAATATTAATGTAATATGAACCCTTTATGCTACGAGTAGTGAGATTTATAAACGGGGAGTTTATAGTCTCCACATACAACATTTTAGTATCTAATACATATACTTTTATAAAAACATCTATTGTAATAAATTTCATAGGAAACACACATTTCAAAGGTATTTTCTTAAGTAACCTGCTCTTATATTATTTCGTGGACAAACGAAGTAATAGGTACTTCTAATTTCAATGTGAATTTTTAAGAAAAAACAATGCTAGTTTAATGATAATTTATCTAACATTGAATTAATGCAAAGCAATATTTAGAATTACATTTAGTTCCATTTTTGAAGTGCAAATTTGAAGGATATGGGGCGAAAAAAATTAAAATTTTCATCAAAGAAGAAAGTTTTTCGTAACAATGATTAAGTTTGTTTATACAATTGAGTGGAGCAAAGAATCTACGGAGGCGTTCTACAAAGATAGCGACAAAGTTTATTTTGGAAAGAATTACATAGTATGCTGTGTAAAATAAATCATTTTATTATAACTTAAAAGGTTGTCTGCCAATAATGTGATGGCTGAACAAAATCCATATCCACTATAAGTCTATATAGTCGAACCAGCTTGCAATTGATGGTATCTAATGGAACAATCTACTTTCAAATTTATTTCATATCAATTACTTCAGGTATCATATGTCATGTATTTTTTTTTTAATCACCAAATCGTATTCGCATTACCGTAAGAATGCCCCTGTCACATAGGCGCGAAGCAGAATATAAGTTGTAGTCATCTAATGCTCTATAAAAATGGCTCGAAAATGGAACCATCGCAAAATGTGTTTTTTTTATTACAAGTCACACAAGTGCAAAAGTTTTAAATATATTTCTGAGAAAAATATAAGAACCTATCGGAGCAGATAGATATCAAAGGATACATTGATTTTAAGTCAAATTCTGGTCAATCTACAACTCAACATGAGTATGTTTTAGACCTTCAATTTCGGAAGTCGCCAATAAATTTTGATTAGCAAAGTCGGAGATATCTATAATTAAGTGCAATATTTTAAAAATAAAGCACATTCAAATTTATCACTGCGAAAGTATTTTATAAATCAAAAAACTCTCACAAAGCAGTATTGTTGTAAAGCTTACAATAATCGTTGAGCAATCGACTTAAGCTTTTTGCAGGAGAACAATTCAGAACAGAATGGGATTATGAACATTTCGATGTATTCCCAAAATCTTCAATGCTTTAGCAAAAGGAAATCTATAAATATCAATTACTCCTATTGTTTTTGAATTTAATATCTTTTAGGTTATGCAAACGCTAAGATCTATAAATGTGATAATCCGAAATGTCCACGCCCTGCATGTTACATATCTGGTGGTTCTTCCAAAGACGACTCATTTCCATGTTTACGTCCCGCCTGTTCTGGACGCTTTCAATTGATTCGACATGTGAGTTTTGTTGATTGTCCTGGTCACGACATTCTTATGGCTACTATGTTGAACGGTGCTGCCGTTATGGATGCTGCTTTATTACTAATCGCTGGTATGTGAACATAGGATAGTAGTTGCTAATTGAGTAACCAAATTAATTTCGTTTAATATTAGGTAACGAATCCTGCCCGCAACCTCAAACAAGTGAACATTTAGCCGCTATTGAAATTATGAAGCTAAAGCATATTGTTATTTTGCAAAATAAAATCGATCTGGTCAAAGAGGGTCAAGCCAAGGAACAACACGAACAAATTTTGAAATTCGTTCAGGGTACCGTCGCTGAGGGTGCGCCGATTATTCCAATATCCGCTCAGCTCAAGTATAATATAGAGGTAACTGCATCAAAACGAAAAACTTATATTTTTACATTCAAAACTTAAAATATCAGTAAACAATTACCAGTTTATGAACGAATGATTCCTTGAGTCATTACGTGTCTGCTAGAACTATCAGAAAATACTAGCTCTGGATAGAAAAATTAGATGTTTGTTTCAGTTTGTATTATACTTTTGACAATGTATTAACCATTTTCACATTATATATTTTTAAAGGCCGTTTTTGTTGTTCGAATCGAATTTATAGTTATCGATTCCTTAACTTTAAACCCGCCCATATAATCTATTAAACTTTTCTTATTTATTCTTATTTTATAGGTTTTATGTGAGTATATAACGAAGAAGATTCCAATTCCATTGCGAGATTTCACTTCCGAACCACGTTTAATTGTAATAAGATCTTTTGACGTCAATAAACCCGGCTGCGAAGTGCAAGACCTTAAAGGTGGTGTGGCTGGTGGTAGTATTCTTAGAGGTGTACTCAAAGTCGGCCAAGAAATAGAAGTGAGTATACATTTTTATTTAAAATGTTTCTTTAAATACTGTATTATTTAACATATTTGGAGTAGTAAAATAAACATTGTTTATTTTAGACTTATAACCAAGCTCTTTCCCTTTCTTACTTCTACTTTTTGGTTTTGGCAATCGGTTTTGACAGTTCACAATCATAAGAGATTTTCTTTAACTCTTATGGAAAAATCATGAGTTAAAGAAAAATGTTGCTCCTGGATGTGACAGAATAAAACACCAATATAACAAAGCTAATAAATGAAGCAATGAAAAGAGGAGTATTTTCTGATGAATTGAAGAGGTAAAATTACATCCGTGTACAAAACTTGAAACAAGAAACTAACAAAATATTGATCGATATCAAATCAATCAGTACTAAGCAAAATCTTTGAAAAAGTTATCCTAAACTGAATACAAGTACACGTAAGCAACTTGAACATACTCTCAGCATGCATACAAAAAAAAAAGCACAACAACAGCAAATATGAAGCTAATAAACTATATACACGAAAGAATGGATAAAAATGAATGTGTTACAACGATTTCAATAGAGTTTAGCAAAGCATTTGATACCGTAGAACAGTAAACAATGGGCGAAAAATAAAAGACATAGGGCTACATGGGAAAGGAGTATGAACTCATACCTCAGTAGAAGATAACAGTACTAAATGAAAGAACCAGTGAAACAAAAGCTATAGAATATGCAGTACCGAGTACCGCAAGGCTCCTTGTTAAGACCATACCTGTGCATATTGTATACAAATGATCTCCACCTGTATCAACTACAAGGAAAATGCATGATGTACGCAGACAATCTGGCGTTGTTCTATAGAAACAGAGACGATCAAGAAACAACTAAACAAATACGAGAAGATCTTGATATCATAATAAAATGGGCAAACACATTCAATTTAACGGTAAACGAAGACAAAACACATCTTAACATTGAGAAGAAAACGAAACTACATAATATCAAAGTGAATATAAAAAATGACAATCAAGGAAGTAAAATTGGTAAAGTACCCGGGCTTAAAAATTGATAATGAATTGAACTAGAAACAAAATATAAACGACCTAATAAGAGAACTTGGAACACATGGATATCTCATGCGAAACTAAGATACAATGTACACACAAAACAGAAACTACATGTTTATGATGCGTATGTAAAAAGCAGACTCATACATGAACATATACTGGGCGTTGGGAAATAAATCCAAACTAAACCCACTACAAAGAAGACAAACAAAATAATCAAAAATATATATACATGAGTCGGGGCACACCACCAATAGATGTCTACAGCAATACAGGGATATGAAACAGAGAATGAGAGGGAAAATGATATTCACGCAAGGACTGAACTTATATAACCAGCTAACAGAAAAGTTGCAGAACATCGAAGATATCGTGGAATTTAAGATTAAATTAAAAAGGCACATAATGGAAGAGATAATGCATAAAAAATTGTTGCGATACTTACATATATTCTCTAATATCTTGAATTATATAAAAATAAATTCTACGCGTAAAAGGGCTATGAAGCTTGTATAAATAAATGTAAAAAAAAATTATTGTGGCGTCTTGGAATATACTCTGAACGTATTTCTAATTCAGAAACGAACTGTTTGTATTATATATGGTTTAGGTTGGAGGGACAGCGTTTAGAGAACATAAGCTTTGACCTTTTACGACTGATATATCTGTTGTGCTCTTCTGTTAGTCTTTAACATAATTAATTTCTGCTAAACCATATTCGTGTACATGACTATATTACAAGTCATAAAGATCTGCTACTAGTACCAATCATTAATAATATATGAAAGAAATATTTTCTATATGGGCCGCAAACTATATAACGCTGTCCCTAGGATGTATGCTTTCTGAGCAGTTTCAAGGCGAGAGTTTTGTCTGTATTATTAAATTGTGTCCCCTACTCCTGAATTTTATATTTATTTTAGTAATTAGTTTGGCAAAAATAATTCTTATGTTTTATGCATTTATATAAAAGGTTTGAACTAGTCTGCTAAACTGAGAATGTCTACTTTTAAAACGTAAATGTACTTTTTTTTATTTTAATTAATTTATATTGTTTACTTCATTTATTTATTTTTTTACCTGAATTTTTTGTGTTTCTATAAATACCTACAAACCTCGTAATGGATTATTTGTATACTAAGCAAAAGAAAAAACGTCAGCAAGTAAACATTGATAGTCAATGATCAAATAGCGTGCTAAACATCTCTAAACGCTCATTGGTCATCAATGTTTGCTCCCTAAGAATTACTTTGAAGCAAATATTTGTTTTTTAATGTACCATAACCTTTCAGGTTCGACCTGGCTTGGTAAGTAAAGATGCTGATGGTAAACTAACATGTCGTCCAATATTCTCGCGAATCGTTTCGTTATATACGGAACAAAATGAACTGCAATTTGCTGTACCAGGAGGACTCATCGGTGTCGGCACAAAGATCGAACCGACTTTATGCAGAGCCGATAGATTGGTGGGTCAAGTTTTGGGAACAGTTGGTGCGTTACCGAAAATTTATATCGAACTTGAGGTTACTATCTCAATTATTTTTCTTTGTCTGAGTAAATCAAGAATTTCATTTTTAGGTAAGCTATCATCTACTTAAACGTCTTTTGGGCGTTCGTACTGAAGGTGATAAAAAAGGCGCTAGAGTACAAAAACTAACCAGACACGAAGTGCTCTTAGTCAATATCGGCTCATTGAGTACTGGTGGTAGAGTCGTCGCTACGCGCGTCGATTTAGTTAAAATTGCTCTTACAAATCCGGTATGCACTGAAGTGGGCGAAAAAATTGCGTTGAGCCGAAGAGTGGAAAAACATTGGCGTTTGATTGGTTGGGGTCAAATTAGAGGTGGCGAAACCATCGAACCGATGGCTTAAAATTATAGAATTGGGTGCAATGGATTCTTATATAACCACTTGTGTAGTTTTGTATTCGATGTTACGTAGTTATCTGATGTTATAGTTTTTTTTATACATTTTTATGTTATTACTTTTGATGTTTAAGTTGTAATAGAACGGTAATTTATAACTTTAATAATGAACGAAACGTAATAAAGTGGTTTTTACACGATTTAAGGACTTTGATTTAATAATTTGAAAATTTCTAGAAAGCATTTTATGAAAGTTTCTCGAATGTTCTAAAATTCGTATTTGTTATATTCCTAATTTGTAATTCCTAATGCCTATTCCTAATGAATAATATTGTCAAATATGAATTTTGGCACATTAATTTACTCCTGTGCTCAACTTACTTCTGCTTAACTTACTCCTGTGCTAGCACAGGGGTAAGCACGTTAATTTCTAATAATTATTATTGGAA
>WYDF02127321.1:0-10011 GCA_009867245.2 Adranes taylori
ATTCTCAGAAGAAATCATTGTTTTGGTCGCAGAGTAAATATCTTCACCCCTCGTGTGGCCTTTTAGTGGAATAACTTTTAAATGCTCCTCTGTCACAATAAAATCGCTGAAATTCATTCTTACAAATATAGCTAACTGAGATGTGTCAATCACTTCGGTAGATTCATCAAGCTGGAGAGATATATAGCAACATCTCTGCAACTTATTATTTAATTGCAAAAAAATATCGCTAGACATAACTTTCGACATAATAGCTAGACAACACGTTTCATTACTGTATTCGCAGAAGCCTGGGTTGATTTAATTACAGATACTATTTCTAATTTGTTTTTGAATGTCACAAATAATGAATCTGTTGCCTCGAAAAAAAAACTTTTATCATTTCTCCGTCTTCATAAGGTTTCTTACTTTTTACAATGATCTGAGAGACTCGATAAGACGCGATAGTGGCGGTCTTATTTTTTCCGTATATTTTGTGAAAAAAGACCGTTGATAACATAGCTGACTTTTCAATTCTGTGGAAATTATTTCACCTTCTCTTTCCTTACAGCCGTATTTAAAGGATAAATCTTTTTTAATTATAACTGAATGATATGTTTTGTAATATCGTTCCACTTTGTATTTTTCCCTACACCTACACTCGCATTGCACAATAAACAAACACATTTTTCTTTAATCTCAACGAAGAAATAATCCTCTTCCCATTCCTTGTGATAATGATAGGTTTTAACTTTGTCATTGTTATTCATTTGTTTTTTGTTGACTGGGTGAAACACACAAAATGAATGAAGCGCAAAAGGTAAGCGCTTCACTAGCAATGCACGCAACGTTTTGGCTTGGGTTCGAGTCCCGATGGCTTTTTTTCGTTAATTTTTTACTTATGTATTTCCTGACACTAGGGTTAGGGTTAGCTTGGAATTATATTAGGGTTAGATTAGGTTAGGTAATGTTTAGTCTTGGTTAGTTAGATTATGTTAGTTTTAATTCCGATTGTACACAAGGTCCTCATTTTATTTGACGACTAGACTCTTGTACACAAGTGAGACCATGTGGTATTAGGTATGGTACTTGAACTTGTTAAGCATTTCATTGAAATTTAGTTCGAAAAATATTTCGTTTCAAAGTCCAATAATAAAATTTGGAAGCAAATATGTAAATATGATAAAAAATCGTGCGCGCGCTACCGAAAATGTCATCGCGAGCTACCGTTAGCTCGCGAGCAACGCTTTGGCGATCACTGTGCTAGAATATTATATTAAAATATTGGCGGTTGTTTCGGAGCAACATATGGATCGGGAAAAATGGCCATTCCAATGATGTTTGCATATTTCTGCATAGTGCTTTGCATTCGGCGTGAGATGGCGCTAGTTATTGTTGTCAAATATTTGTTTTGACATATAAATTTAAATTGGGCGCATCCTCATTCAAAAAAGTAACTATATTTGTAACTAGATTCTCAAAAGTAACTGGATACCAGCAAGGACGGTATAAAAAATAAAAACTAAATGACGCATTTGAGATATATCCTTTAAAAAATCTAATATGGTGGTGGAAATAAGTATTTGCTACATACAGTAGACGTTTATAAACATATTATAGTTATAACAAGATATAGTTTGTAAATTATAGAATTATAGTTTTTTATAAAATATTAGTTATAAACTTTTTATAAAATATTAGTTATAAAAAGCGCCAATAATAATAATTTAGTCAATTTACATGAACATAAAAATATTAGTAGATATGAATTTATTAAAAGTGTTTGATATCAGTATTTACGGCAAAAAGAAAATATATTTGTTATATTTCAGACTTTCTTATTGTATATAATACATTTATTTATTATTTTAAAATAATTTGTAGATGTAGCAGTCGTCCGGGATTAAAAATTGTCTTGCGGGCAATTGACTGCTGAGATTAGCTTTACCTTTATATTCTTCTGACCATGGCGCGCAATTAACCTATGCCCAAAAAATGCATGAGTCCTTTTTTATCAAATGGGCTGCGGAGTTTATAAAAGGAATAGGCTATATCTACATGTAGTTAACTATACAACAAAGTTTATTTGAATGCACTATATGTGTGTCTCAATAGCGTTTTAAATATTAAATGTGCCAACGGCACGCTCTATTGAAAATAATAAATAATGCATTGATGTAACTGTATCAGATATATAATGCAACGTACTATATGTTTGAAAGTTTTAGCCTCTTAGCATAAAAAGTGATTTTTTGAGAAAATTAAAATTGGCGAATGCCTTGAAATGTTTTGCACTGCGCAACAATGCCCATCAAATTTCATTCCAATCGGTGCGGTAGTTTAGAAGAAATCGTGACACACACACACACATCCATGCAGCAGCATTGAAAAATATTGACTTCATTCACATCTTGGATCAAAAACAAATCGTTTTGAAAATGTTTCTTTGTGTGATAAGTACTTTTTTATTAAGCTCTCTTTCATTTACGCATGAACACAGCGGTAATGTGAATATAAGAGGCGTATAAAAGAGATCTAACATCTTTCATATATCTATACCTACGTACATATAGGATTTATGGAAGATAAAATCTACACTTGTTTTAAAGAATTTTTGGATTAGGACAACAATATATTTTATTTGATATTATTCGACGACGTTTCGCTTTTCATGTTTTAAAACCATCATCAATGCTATACACACAATTGTATAAACGTATAGACTTCGTATATTCTAAACACATTCTTTGATGTTTATACAATTGTTCAATTGTTGTTTATAGTCCTGATGATGGTTTTAAAACATGGAAACCGAAACGTCGACGAATAATATCAAATTGAATTAATATCAATTGAAGCATATTGTTGGTCAAATCCGAAGAGTTTTATTTAACAGTCGTTAGGGATTTTTATATGACGGATTTTAAAAATAATACGTCACAATTATAACGCACTATAACGAATTCGCACTCGCCGGGTTTGCTATCAATGGTTTATCAACGGGGGTTATCTGTATCAGATTTACTATAAAATATCGAAATCGGGCGTACATGTGCCTAGTTGAGAATAACATACTTCGAGTTATATGTTTTTCGTTTCATTTTCTATTATAATAGTAAAATGTGATATTAATGTGATTTTTATGTTATAAGTTATAGCTTTGTTATTAACCAATGCATTTGCTTAAAATTCAACAATGTTCTTGAGCAAGTATAAAGTATTAATGTGTGTAACAAGTACATACATGGTTTACATTTGAATGCTAAGTATTATCATATTACCTCAATTTTCAACAACTGAAGGAAAAGTGCATTGTTGTATTTTCCCATCAATCAACTGATGATATGTTGTTTAGATCTAGAGAAGGTTTTGAATGCAAACTCTTTCGATAAATGATTGGAATAATATATGCTGCCAATATTCAATTATCACATTGCAAAGGCCTGAAGATGAATTAAAGGCTTGTCCATAGGTTCTATATTTTTTATTTTATGATAATTTCAATGTTTTTACATAAAATTTGCTAAATTTTACTGTATCTCTACTTATATATATACGAGGAGCAGTCGAACAGAGAAAGAGAAATTTGGTGAATATGGGGCAGAAGTATGGAAAGAAAGGAAATGGAAAAAATGAGTGTGACGTTTATGAAAAGGATGTTAGGTGTGGAAAAGTCGACGCCGAGTGAAATAATGTTGTAGGAACTGAATGGATTTAAATGTTGTATGGAATTAAGAAGATGGTAAAGTATGAAAAGAAAATGATGATGGATGATGAGGAGAGAATTGTAAAGAGTGTATGTGAAGACAGGAAGGCTAAGTTATCTTCATTTTTATGGTACCTTCATCTGCCTTGGAGTGGGATTAGATTGGGTTAGGGATGGAAGAAGCATGTCTGAAAGGTGTGGATCGCCAATGCATGAATGGTACGATAGGATGAGAGATGGAACAAACGTTGTGGGATCTAGAATTACAAAAGAGGCATAAAAGAATAAAAATGGGTAGGCATAATAGATGAAGGGATATTGCCCGATTATTTAAGATCGGGAAGAAGTATGTAAAAAAAAGAGAATGATAACATGGTTTACATGTGGGGGCGATGAAAGTACCAATAAGTATTGGATGAATGATAGGGAAAGAAGTTGGCCATGTGAAGAAATGGTGACTTGGACATAAATTTATTTTGGTTACGGTAAGAAAATACGCGAATTTTTGGAGAAAAAGCCTTAAAGTTGGGAATAATAAATATCATAATTGTCCTGTTTAAGGAAATTTTTATTACATATTTTATATTTTTTGTAACTGATTATATTGTAGCATTGTAACGGATTAAATTAAACAGTGTGAATTCTGTGTAAATTATGCAAATAAAGGCTTATTGATTATCACTTATATACGAGGAGTAGTCAGACATGCTCAGTATTGAGAATGTCATTTGGTACTAATTCTGAACTAGATGAGTTCATAACTTTATGTGGTTACTTCTCATATAATTTATTTATAGCTGCCTGACTACTAGCGCTATTATTATAAATATTTCTGATTACTTTTTCGAAATTCATCATAATTCCGCTAAAGGAATAGTGGTGTTGCATTTTGAAATTAATAGTAAAACGATGTTCTAGTACAAAGGTGACCTATCTAATGCCTATGATTAATCTTCCATGCATCCGCATCAACATATTAATTGCATAAAATTCAAAAGTGATGTTCAGTGTCAAATGTGATAAAGTGATAATGTCCTGTATGATATGCAATCTGTTGAACAGAGACTGAATCCCAATTATACATGTCCCACAGTTAAACATGGTGGAAATTGAGTCTTACCGTGTGGTTGCTTTTCGAGATTTTATATAGACTTTTTCCGCCGAATTAAGAGCACTATGGATAAACATGTGTTGTACATCAAAGCTGTTTTATGGCTTAGCTAGAGAATGTAGTCAATCCCGGACTTTCGTATTTAATTCACATAAACAATTGTGGATCTTCATTTATATTTGAAAATCAACAAATATTTAGAAAAAACATCAATTGTCAGATTGGATAGTTATTTCGTGCAGCATTCTCTTTAGCTTTGCAAAAGTACCGCTTGAACAACTGCGATATCATTGGAATTATTTATATCTATTCCACTTCATTTTAAGTATAATACATATCTAAATGCAAAATGCATAAACATTAGTGCAAGAATTGAATGTAAAAGAATGAATATAATGTGTGTACCTTTAATAGAAAGAAGTTGTTTTGCACTGTAAGATATAACTAAAAATAGAAATTGAAAATACGTGAAATTTGATATCTTGACATGCCCATAATTCTTTAACCTTTGAAGAAACGCAAATGTCTAATATCTTCTTCAATTTTTGTAAACAATAAAATAAGAATTGAACTATAAAATAAAATGTCGGTGAAATATTAATTGCGTTTGCTGTCTTTGTTCAGCGAAATGGGAGTAAGAATTGTCAGTGGGATCGGAGTAATCCTAGGTAAATCGGTGTAACTAGTTACCAACCACTCAAAAGCGATTCTGATCATACGCGCACTATCATAAATCATTTGTGTGTCAACAATTGGTTAAATGCGGTACTTGGGTCTGCTCGTCTGTTTGTGATAAACATTGAACAAGTAAAAACTTTATTTAACGGATTCTTCGAGCGGAAGTTCCTGTGAAGACGATGATTTATTTAATGCATTGCATAACCACAGGAAGACATGCATTCCGAATTATTTTGAGGAAGTGTTTCCTAAATATACAGAAGAAGAGTTTAGGAAACAGTTTCCTATTACGAAAGGATTATTTAATGAAATAAGTACACGGTACGAAATGACTGATTTTATTAAACTATCAAATCAGCATAAAATAACATCCGCTGAGAAACATGTAGCTGTATTTCTGTGGTTTGTTGGACATGAAAGTTGAAGTTACAGGGATTACTCAGATCAATTGGAAGTTTTTACTTCGTTACTACTACGTATAGTACAATGGTTTAGATTGTGATTATAGTTTCAACCCTTTCGGTCCATCTTCAGACATACAGACTAGGAGTTCTAGAGTTTATATGGGTTCTATTATTGGGATGTTTTAGGAGACCATATTGGGGCTACGAAGGATTGGACTTAGTAGTGTTAGTTGTTAAAGTATAAGGAGAGAGAGTCAACAACTAGATAAACGGAAGGAACAACACGAGAACGACGAGACAACGTTTACGAGGATTGGACTCGTATTTTTGTTCTCATTAAACACCTTAACTAATTTTTAACCGTAATTTTTTCTTTTTAGTTCTTGCGGCCAAGCGTTTTTCTTTTATTTTTAAAGATTCAGTATAATGCTTTTCTTTCAGATCTTTTACTTCTTTCAATGTAGTTGTTAGAAGAACTGCTTTTGTAGAATTTTTCTTTTTAGATCCATTTGGAGATTTTTTTCTAATGTTTTCAAGATCTTCTATTTGTTTTCGACTGATTCAACCAGACAAACCATTTCAATGCTGTCCATTTCAGTTGTTTCATTATTGTTTTTTATTGAATTAATAATTTGATGCTTAGACTTCCCGTAGCCTTCCGTGCCCAATAAAAAATCTAGAGCGATCGCTGATATTTTTATAAGACAGTCTTTTAATTATCTGTGACAGTGTATATTTAATAATACATACATCACAAATATATTAAATCAAAATTAAGACACTAAACATGCTTGTCTATCTTCAGAAGCCTTTAAAATATTAACTATTAAAATATAAAACTACTGTATAGATAATTGTATTATAAATACTCAGGTAACGAATAATATAGAGTAGACGTCGCGTAGTATAATCAACCGCTTATTGGAATCAAAATGGCTAGGTCTCGGTACGCTCTTATATAAATACATAGAAGTATCTTCGGTTATAAGAATCACCTACTTCGTTTAGTAGAATCAACAATTTTCCGAGTCAGACGAGAGCAATTGTATGTAGGCATCGCTTCATAAGATCTATTAGAGACATATTCCGTAGAGACTGCCACATTAAACAATGAGAGCAAAAATCGAGAAAGGAACAAGGTGGTAAATATACATTGAAGTGGTTTTGAAAGCGAGGGAAAAGGACACAAGACTATCCGGACCGCTGTTGCGCCAGAAGGCTAAGAAGATGTGGAAGGATGATTTTGTTGCAACTGAAGTTTTGTTTCATCGTTGGAGGAAGAGAGAAAATATCTATTATGTCAAGGCATATGGAGAGGTGGGCGAAGCTGACCATGAATCAGCCAAGATATGGTTCCAAAAGCAATAGCCAACGCTCATTGCTCAGTACCTCCCATCTGACGTATACAGCGCTGACAAAACTGAGCTCTATTTTAAAGCCCTTCCGGAGCACACATATAACATGAAGACTGTAAAAGCCAAGGGAATAAAAATTTGCAAGGAGCGCCTCGCCATTCTCTGTTGCGCCACCATGAGTGGAGAGAAAAAGAATCTTTTGGTTATCTGAAAAGGTAAGTAACCTCGCTGCTTTAAGGGTTACAAGAGCTTTCCAGTAGACCTCAATGCTTCAGCGTGTGATCAAGGAATTATCAGAACATTCAAGTTGCACTACAAGGCAGAGTGAAGAAGAACGAGCTTAACGTGATTGACAAAGCCATCGAAAATCGTAAAATGCTCGTACACACGAAATCGCCAAAAAATAATTGTCCTTTGTGCCCTACATTTGGCCAATGAGACGTATAATCAACTGGGAGGAGCAACAATTAGGAAGTGCTTCCGGCACAGTGGGTTCACTCAAAGCCAGAAAGATGAGAAATTCCGTGTTCCAAAGCCAACTGACCTCTCTAAAGATTGCTTTGAAGAATGGATAAATATTGATAACATTCTTCAAACGGCTGTTGCCATTACTAAAGAAGACTAATCGTGAGACTTAGACTACTAGCGGTGATAAAGGAATAGAAGAAGAGGAGGAGGGAGAAGAGCGCCAGAAGACACATTAACCAAGGAGATGCTAGATGCCTTAGCTTTTTAAGGCAGGGGTTTAGTACCCTCAAATTTATACATATTAAATGTACATATGTAATTGTATTGGCTTCTTGAATGTTAATTTGTACATTTTCCCCCCTGCCGTTAATCCTTCGCTTACTGGAATCAGTCCGTTATTAGAATCACTTTGACCCGGTTCCAAAGTGATTTTAATAAATTGTTGGCTAGTAAATTCATAATGTTTTTCTTTCATTAATTTTTGTATTTCGTCCCACTTTTTTTCTTCGTTTTCAGTTTCATTGTAGTACTCACTTTAGACCTGAAATCGCTGTATACAGCAATTAAAAGTTTAGTGGAAAAATCGGTCCATTGTGCAATGGAATCAGTTTCAGGACTTGGCTTAAACGATGCATCACTAGATAATTCATTTTGTTCATTGCGCAAAGTGTTTTCATTCCCAATTCCAAATTCTTGACCTAAATAAAGCACAGTTCAAATGTCTCTTAAAATGTATTAAAATAATTAAGTAATTACTTACTTTCATTACTTCTGTTGATAATATTCTCTCCGTTACTTAATACATTTCCAAATGAATCCTACAATATTAAACATTCCATTTTTGTGAATTAAATTAAAAAAAATTAAATAATTATAGCCCGCTAACCTAATTTTGTTTGTAACAGCTATATTAACCATGTGGTGTATTACACTAACTGCCGGGCAGTTAATAAGTTACTCTGAACCATACCAGAAATTGCACCAAACACTCTCCACTATCTACACTGAATCCTACCAAATGCAGTTTTATAAAAAAGTGTTGTCCAGAGTAACTCCATGTAGTTTCGAATTGGCCACCAATCATAGGTCAATATGTTCAATTGGTTTTTGGTGGGCATTTTGTTGTGTATTAGAAGAGTCAGAATAATTGAGCCTAACAATTAGTCACTCTCATTTGAGAGATCGATCTGAATACACAAATTCAGACTTAATTACATTTTTCAAAACGAACATTTTGCCACACTCTTTGTATGTTATATAATATTATGTACTAACAAGTTTGTTTCCATTACTTACGTATATATAAAGTTTGTTTTAATAGCTCAAAATACTGTACATCTGGATTCTATGTAATGCAACTCGTAAAGCAAGCATGAAATCTTTTAAATGGCGTTTAACCTTGGAATTATCCATTCACAGACATGAGAACTAATATTTTAATAATGATAGTTGCTTTACTTAGAGATTTTTTAAACAGTGTATTAAGACTACAGAATACAGATGGATATTTGCTTTAAAATATATGCAAAGCTTTATATAATACCAATATTTTTGAAATGGACTTTTTTTGTAAAATTCTATTACCTGGCAAATTTTAATATGCAGATACAGTGAAAAATAATTAAACCTGCTACGTAACGTATTTTAATTGAATTTAGCATGTACAGTTTAATCTATTTAGATTCTGTAGATCGATCTGTGTGTTTTAATATTAGGTTTAAAGCACTATAGCGTGTACCAAATAATTTTTGAGATAATTATGTTTAATTTAAAATAATAAACGGGTATTCCCACTGTAAACCTGTAGGCGTTTAAACTCATGATTCGTATAACAATAAAAAAGTTTGGAACTATATAAGGCTGGGTCTCTATTAGAACATATTATTAAACTACATTTATGAATATCGTCTACCTATATCGTAGGTGGTTATGAACCTGTTTAAAAAAAACTGATTTATATTCATTTAATATGAAGTTTTAAATGATGGTTACCATTGAACATTAACATTTTAATCTTTATGATTGTCTAATCGGAGGATAAACTTTTCTATCTAGTATATTGCTTTTTCCCAAAATATCCTATCACAGTTCGTTAACAAAGAAAAATAGATCTTCCCAAATCTAATCTTTGATTTTTAACATTTTGAGTTCTTATTTATATTTCAGTCTATGAAAAGTGACATGGTGCACAAAGTAAATAATTGTTGGCAGGTTTTTAGTCTTATATAAACTACAACATAAATTAAGAAATGTTGTGTTATTAAACTAACAAGCAAATCTTAATCAAGATAATTAATATGATCACATTTG
>WYDF02127332.1:0-10011 GCA_009867245.2 Adranes taylori
GGGAATATGGCAACACGGGAATATGGCAACACGGGAATATGGTAACACGGGAATATGAGAACACTGGAATACGGGAACACATATTCTTGAAACTTAGTTAGGCATATCGCTGGTCCCGATGAAGCCGTGGCCGCAGGCCGCGGCAATGTGACCATGTCGCTGGCCATCAAACTCAGGTTCATTTCATATCAAACTGAGCCACGACGAAGTGTGGCCGGGTTTACCTAGTTTATTATAAAATAAACGCAACAGGCAATTTAGGAATAATATAAACATTTCTTATAATAAACACAAAATCTTTTTATTCGAAATCGAACAAAAAAATAGATTGTCGTGCCAAAATTAAAACAAAAAAAGGGCGCCGGAGGTGCCCTCATTTGCTGGCGCCCTTGTGCGGTGCACAATCGTACGGCTCGGCCGCGACCCTGATTATCTGACTGCCTTTCTGATTACTTGTATTTTTGATGACTTGTATTCAGAAAAATATATTATTTTTATGGAAATATTTTGCATTTGAAGTATTATAGCATTCAGTTCATACTTTACACTTACATATCTCAAAATTCAATAAATGGAATGTCAATGTATCACTTTTACTTATATTTTCGTAATTTTGTGAGATCTCTTAGATAGAAAATCTAATCATTATATTAATAGTAAAAAACAGAGAATAGGTGGAACGGAGTACACGTTTATATAATTATCTGGTAGATGGAATATAAATACCGTACAGATACTGTCAAAACGGAACAAAACAAATATTAAATCATGACGACGATAGGCCGTGAAAAAAACATACTATGAGTGCGTGAATACGTACGTGCACATGAATAAGGTTGTGTGTGCTGTGAGTGTGTGCGCGCGTAGTTCTGCATCACGCATCGCATCGGTCCGACAGACAGACGGAGCGGGTTCGTTATTCATTTGTCACGCGATCCGCGTTGCCGCCGCCGCTTCAATATTATCTCACGTTGTTGGCAACCGAACCATCTATAAGGTCTACATAAATCTGTTTTCATCAATTGGATTTTTTTTAAATATCTCAACTTTTTGCAAAATTTTCCTCATTTGAGGGCTAACAAATATGCCCTTTTCTATTTTTCCGTCATTTCGAAATTTATACTTCTCCATATTTGGCACATTTAATGATAATACAAGATATTGACATCCCTTTTATCATCCGACTAACACTACCTTTTTCTCCAGTTCACCCCCATTGGTTCCAGATTCTGTATTAACTTATATATTATTAGTAATGTTTAAAGTAGTAAAAAAAAACTATTATTTCCGAATTAATTTCTGCAGAATTAGAAACAAATGTTTTAATATTTATACATGTATTAACTAATTTAATTTTTTTATCTATTGTAGGCAAATGGTGTATCCTAATTTTCAAATTAACTGGTAAGCATAGTTGATTCATTTTTACCTTTCATGTTTCCAGTTTTATATTACTGTGTTAAAAAAGATTTTATAAATATTATAAAGTTTATATGACGCAATTTGATCTTTAATAAAACATCATGGACGGGATCGCCAGCCCATCTTTCATATACTGGAAGGCAAAACTTTTATTACGTGCTGCATAAAGCAAATATAGATCTATCTACCTATTTACTTTTGACTATTGTAGTCTAAAATAAATACATCTATTAAATTCAAATTCGATTAACAGTTGTTTGGGATAATAATCGATAAGCATATAAATGCATAGTTGTAACCATGCGACAACGGCTTCGCATGGTTATATTTTAATATTTTGTCGTTTTAGATTTAATTTTAATGTTCTTTTATTTTAGAATTATTGAAACGTACACACTAACAGGCATATTTAGTGGAGGGGGTTATGTTTCATGAGTAGAAACCCTTGGAACCCATATCTTTGGAACTATTAAATTTGGACTCCTCATGTTTGATATTATTTGAAATAGAATCAAAAGGACTATCAGAATATATAAAAATATACAGGGTGTTACTAACAATTTTTTTTGTAATTGCGCAAAATCGGCTAAATGTATTCAATTATTAGCATTGGTAAAACTGAGTTTTCTATATGTTCCCATGCCTTAGTTTTCCAACATTTATACGTATCAAAATATTAAAGATAGTGCAAGTTTTTTTTTTCAAAGCGCGTGTCCGTTAATTAGTAAAGGAACTCCCGACGCAAAACATTTAAAAGGAATGGTTCACCTGATTTTCGAGAAAATGGGCCTCAAAATTTGTATGAAGAAGAACATATAATATACATCTTAATAGGATTGTGGAAAAAAATGTTTCAAATAAAATCGAAGGACCTTTAGTTAGCCTATGCAATAAAATTGATTTAAATGTCGTATACTTTATAGTTTCTTAGATATATCCGAAAGTTCTTTAAATTCAAGACGTGGCAACGTCGCGTTTTATTGGAGGTAAAGGAATGGGACTAATTCCACTAGATGCACAATACAAATCACTGTATGTTTGCAAAACTTTCGCCTATTAGCGTAAAAACAAAAATTCTGACTAAAATAAAATTGGTAGCTTTCCGCTATATTGAATTTTCAAAAAAAAAAATGCAAAAATCGGGGGTGTCTACTAAATTTCGTCCCAATCGGTTCAGCAGTTTAGGACAAATGATCGAACATATACACCCACACACATGCACACATATGCGTACATACATTGAAAAATATGCCTTTCTTTTAAATTTTTCTCCAACATTAAATTTCTTTTTTTTTTTTGGTAAAGTGATCCTTATTAATCCTTTGAACGGATTGCAGTGATGTGAATACAAGAGATGTACCAATTTAAAATTCATAAACGCGAATCCTGTACGTGTATGGTATTTGAAAGATAAAAATTGGATTAATAATTTTGCTATCATGTGCATCATTGGTGATATCCGGCTTAGTATTACGATTACGTATATGAATCACATGCGTTATTCAGCGTAACGTGTCGGGTAATGAGGCCGGCTTAACATGAAATATTTTTTTAAAATAAATTTAAATAGTTTTTCACGTACGACATATATTAAGCCGAAAACAAGTCAAAAATGAAGAAGCTGACAAAACCTGATAAACTAAAGAAGGAAACATACGTTCTTAAATACAAGAAAAAATAATTATTATTTGTACCATACCTGCCAGTAAATGCAGTCAACCGAAAGTGTTCTGTCATCCGCCATATTGGATTTTTATTTGACAGCTCCCAAACACAAAAACTATTTATGTTAGATCCCAAAATGGAGTCCGTGACGCAATATATTTTTTTAGAACGATTTTTAAACAACTCTTGGTGGCTTGGAGGCTGAAGTCTTGGCGGGTCTTGGCGGGTCTTGGCGGGCGGGAGGCGACTTAGAATCTCCTACTACTGAGGACCGGCATATTACTATCAGAACCATTCAAACCACTTAAAAAGATTGGTGTGAAAGCAATTAACAGTATTTTACACAAACATTTTAAAGTCCCTAAGCTTTGCTATCGATGGATTCCCCACAACTTGACTTCAGGTCAAAAAGAGGGCCGTGTAAGATGGTGCCGATCTACACTAGATCGGTTTGACTGTGGATCGTCTAATTTGGTGTACAACATCATCAAAGATGATGAAACATGGGTCTACTGCTATGATCTCGAAAAAAAGGAACATTTGTCAGTTTGGGTGTTTGAGAATGAGTCGGTTCCAACAAAAGTTGTTCGTGAAAAAAGCCAAAACAAAAAGATGGTCAGTAAATAGTAGTCAGTAAAAGCAGTCAGTAAATATTGATGGACAGGTAATAAGGTCGTTCACAAACTTAAACTTAGGGCATAGTTCAACGCATTCTTCATGAATACATGTGCCACGCAATGCACAAGCTCCCATATCCGCTACAAAGTCCTCGCTGCAAACTGAACACATCAACATTTCTATAGCGACCGCTCTACCGGTACTCGACAAATCAGCTGACTTTTCGTCGGATTGTTGTCCTTTTTCTTAGAATTATACTCCTTAATACGTCGACTTCCTGTGCCCGATAGTTCAAAGCTTCTTTACGTGGATTAGTTTGTTTTGCCCGCATATTAGTTGTAACCACAACTTTAGATAAAGAATTGCTTGCATTCCTATTATTTAATTTGTCTAACGGAATGTCCACTGATCTTCTTGCACTCTAACATCTTCTTCTCTTTTCTGCTGCGTCTTGTCATGGTTCTCATTTCTGTGGCTGTTAGTTGGCAGGCTTAGTGCGAAAGCGTGTTCTGGAATGGCATGCCTAGTAAAGGAGTAAATGCCGATTGCTCTGAAGCCACTACAGATGTTACTAACTGGCATACATCTGCCTCAAACTGGAGTAAAACATCCGAAAATCGCTCTTTATACAGTTTTCTCTTGGTCCTAGTAGTTTAGGAGCTGTTGACCCCAATGTGATTCAAAAGAGCGAAAAACAACCGATTTGCTATTGGTTGAAGCTCGTTAAACACATGAACTCAATTCCTAAAGTCTCTACTTTATCAGAAATTCTTATATCCAGATGACTCGACTCACCGTCAAACACTAAAATTGTTGGAGGAGAAGACATAAATTTGGCAAAGTGGCCTAACAATTTAACAAAGACTTTGGTCGCCATACTGCCTTTCAATGTCATATGAACTGATCCTGCTGGCAGAGTGTCAGAATATACAGACTTTGAGCGCTGTCCTTTGAATAATATCATGGGTGGCACGACATGACCAAGGGCGTAGGCACACGCGACATTGTCACGTTCTCAGCGTGTTCTGTTCCAACTAGATGAACTCTTTTAGACCCTTTTTTGCTAACACAAGTTGGTGGTGATGCATCTCTTCTCGTCCATGTTATAATTTTTTGCAGGACTGTACTTCAGACCAGTTCTTTCTAAAAGTTTTCTAATTTTTGAGCACGAGTTGATCATTGAGTTGATGTGTTTTGCGTTGAGATATAGTAGGGAACGACCTGTACCATTCCTTACTGTACCATTCCTTACTAAGTTGTTTTTTCCTGTTAAATTTATGGCTAGCACCAACAATTTCACAAAATTTGTAAACACTACGACATAAAACTTTTGAAGTAAGTGGGAATCCATTATCGGCAAATTTTATTATCCTTTCTACAAAATCGTTTTCTTGCTGGGCACGTAAAACGGGTTTCGCTCCCAGTGATCATCTTACAGAACAAGATCTCATATGTTTCCTGAGCGTCCGTCGAGGAATACCACAACGCTGTGCTACTGATTCCTGAGAATGGCCCTGCCTTAATAGCTCGAGGGCTTTCTCCATCATTTCCTCCGTCCATTTAGCTCTAAGACTACGATTTTTCTTCTCCATTTCTGAAAAATTTCTGAAGAACGCTCGTAAGCAAACTATTTTGTTATAGGCTTTATTACTTGGTTTTAAGTTTAATGGCATAAAATTGTTAAGGCAGATATTTAGGGCGGGGTCTTATTACCTGACATGTAGATTTATACTTTTTGAGGTTAATTTTAGTTAAAATTCAGTCATGAAACAAGCTACAAGTCTAGTTGCATCTAGTGTTAGCATTATCACAAATGCATGCAAAAACCCGAGACTAAACGTTTTATAACATATATATTACTGTCTTATGATTATTCTTATATTACACCATATAAAACGTATTTAATCTATTTCACCGGGGGTTCACAACTGGCTGTCGTAGCTTATAGTTTTCTCTATAGCACTATCGAATAAATGTTTAGACTAGCGACACTCATATGGCGCAAATTGTGTCAAATGATATTTGGGCCTTATTTCCTGATCGGCGTTATTAAACGAAAGTACCTTATGACTTTCTGCATATATGACTTTTTGCAAGTATATGGTTTTATATGAAACTGGCCTGTGAATAGACATTTATATTTTGTGGGGTACTCATTTACTTATGAGTACCCCTTCTGAAGTAGATACTACTGTTTCCAACGTATCCGCAATCATCCAAACCTCAGCATCACAGAGCATTCCTTTGAAAACTGTATTTCGAAATAGGCATACTCTTCCTCCCGATATCATTAATATGACCCGAGAGAAAAGGAGAATCTATCGTCGATTTGTTGCTCACAAAGACCTTGGCATCAAACGTAGAGGAACCGACTCAATACTTTTGTTTGGCACAATATAATTGCGTCTAGTTCCTTGTTCCTTGTTTAATTTTATCCGTTTTTCGTATAGAAAAACATTTCTTTTTTTTGAATTTGGAGGCAATGAAATTACAAGGTGTGAATATGCACAGATTCAAAGCTTAGGCACATAAACAGTGAAAGAACGGTCTACTACCCTTTTCCGTAAGCAGAAAATGTTCCGTTCAAGATTCAGACCTAGGTTTTTCTTCCACTCCACCCACTGGACGAGAATCAGTTTTAGGGAAATTCTGTTTTAGACGTACATATAAAATTAATAAAAATAGTCAGTTTAAGTCAGGTCGAATTCTTTTATGTTACAACCACGTGCCACTGCCACCTGGACATTTATTTTCCACTCGTTTGACGTTTTTCTCTAAATGATTTATCAGTTTGAATTATCTTCGAAAAATTTGACAGACGGTCATCGAAAAAGCACGCTCACTGATTCTTACTTGTTTTTATTCCAATGTCGCTGAATTTTACTCCATAGTGAACACCCCCATTTTAGTGAAGAATTTTTTTTTCGACCCAATATATTTTAGAAAGGACACATTAATAAAAGGGACAGATGACGTATAGATGTTGTACCTACATGCATGAAGTACGTTCGCGTCGCCTTGATTTTCACCTGTGAACAACGGCCAATCGCATGTACATAACCATTAGAGTGGGAGGAGTCGCCGCAAGGTTTTCTATGCACTGATTTATGTCATCTATTACGATTTATCTTTTATGTGTTGGTGTAATATATGTCGTTAGGCGCATAATACTAAAACATGTGCCAAGTTTAGATGTACTTTGCGATATGTTACAAAACTTAAGCATGAACTACTTTCAATAAGATTCGAGAACACTTAGTATCAATTTATGTACATTCTTAACGTAGATTTACTTATTGTTCTGCGGAAACTTCATCTACTCTGTTTTTCTCACTTTTCAAAATCTCTTTAATTTAATTCAATGGATTACACTCTCATAAAATTGAAGGTTATGATTATTTGAACTACGCTATGGTCTGTGCTGCATTATTCTAGAAATGCCAGGAGCCAAGGGTTTAACTTTAACAGTGTGAAAAGAATGGGCAAGAAAGCATGAACCTTACCATTAGTGCTGGTAAATGCTGAAAGGAATGACGCGGGGAAAAGTTATTCCCGGTCAAAGAAGTAATGCACGCTAGGGTGACAACTGAACCTAAAAGAAAACCAACTAGTACTCAATAATGCTTCCGTTGCTATCTACAGCAGCTTGGAGGTGTTGTAAATGTGCAAGGGGCTTCTCAAGAGAATGCCATGAAAACAAGAATAGCAAACCTAAATGCGCTGTATGTAGAGGAGAACATTTGTCGATGCCTAGACAATGTATAAAATACCCAGAGACCATCAAACGTGAACAAGAAAAAGCCAAATACGAGAAGGGAAGGAATCTCGTACGCCCAAAGAAACAAGTGCAATAGCGAAGAGGAGCAAACAATCACCGAAAATGATTTGAAGAAAGAGCTCAATGAGCTACTATTGTAAATATTATCGGAAGTTCTATTACGTGGAATTATAACATGGAACGAACGAGATAAGAAACACAACCCGGGAACTGATCAAATTAATAAACGCGAAGGAAACAACAGTGGCTCTCGTGAACGAAAACCATCTCAAAGCGGGAGAAAATTCCGGGGTTTAAATTGACGAGTAAAGACAGGGAATGCGCGTCAGGAGGAGGAGTAGCAGAGATAGTGAAAAACAAGCACAAACAAGAAAAACAATTGAAATCAAATTCTGTATTACAAATTGTGAATCCGCCGGGGTGGAACTAGTGTTAACAGTAAAACCGTGACCCTAGTAGCAGTGTACGTAAAACCCAGGTTAACACCTACGGAAGCAGAATTACTACAAATCTGCAAAAACGGAACCACTATAATAGGTGGAGATTTTAATTCTACACACCCGGCATGAAACTCGCGAACCACAAATGAATCGGGTAAAGTGCTCTATAAGTTTTCAAGAAACTACGCAAAAATTACGATAATAGGACCTCCGGACCCCACATCAATCCCCATAAGGAGACAAGCCAGCGGCGACGTAATAGATATTTTTATGACATGATTATAGCATGATTTCCAAAACCCCGTAACAGTCAGAACTCAAAGAAAATGGACAAGTATTAAACCAATTAGAAAACGTTTAGTGACAAGATTAAATAATGTATACCAAAAGTAGACCAACTATTCACCATAGAAGAAATAGCTAAAGCCACAGGAGAGCTGACAAAGGCTATTCAAGTGGCTCTACACATTAGCAAAGAACAACCAAAATATGAAAATAAATACAATCTCAAGCAAGGGCGAGAGAGCAACCATACCGGAATAAACAAATAAAAAAGAAAATGGATGTAAACTAGGGATCTACGCTAAGAAAGAAAACGTATGCAAAGTAAAGTAAACAAGATGTTGAGAGATAAAGGAGAAGAAATCTAGCAACAAAATATTGATGAGGCAAACCAAGATGCAGAAATTGCGCTATGGAAATTGATGAGACGAATTAAAAAACCTCCCCACGACAACACGCCAATAAATACAGAAAAAGAGCGGTGCTAAAAAGAAGGGCGGAAAAACTTCCTCAACATATCCAAGAACAATTCACAAACAACGATTTAACTGACAAAGATACAACAAAAAATATTAGACACATCATTAGAGACACTGTGCTACGCCCATGACAATAGAAACACGAAAATAGAAATAGAATAAGTCCAAGGAATCATAGCGAAACTAAGTACAAAGGAGGCCGCGGGGAGGACGGATGAGCTACAATAAAAATCCTAATACAAAACATTATATCGCACATTACCAATATCTACAGAACATCTACAGGGCTGTCAATCGTTGGTAATGCAGATCTCTGTACTATTGGTTTTCTACTTTTATCGAATCACTTCAAACATTCTCCTAGATGGCTCCTCACCGACCCACTGTCTGCTGTACTTAGAGTATATTCAATGCAATTCTTTCTAGTGTCCCGCTCTTGCTCCTTCTCTATGTATCCCCTAATTCCTCGTATACTCTTCGTATATCACTGCGTTCTTTTAACTTTATTTTTTGTTATTATTTTCGACTTTTATTATTATTAATTTCTAACTATACCTAATTACTTATACTCATTCTCTATATATTTATTATCTATTGTGTTAGCTATATTGTAAACAAAAATATTTAATACAATATCACCCTTCTGTCAAACGCTTCCTAATCTGAAAGCGCTATTGATACAACACACATACATCGCATGTGAGATATTTCTTTCATATCCTAATTAGTTACTTAAGCGCATCTATAGCAATTGTTAAACAGTCGTCTCGTAGCCTAGTGGAGTATAGCGTCAGAACAAATAAATATGGCTCGCTGGGGCGAGTTCAAATACTACCAACGTATGTCCTTATAAAAAAATTGTATGATATAAATTACTTTGCAAATGGAATAAATAACACAACTAGTTCTCCCAGAATAAAAAATAACACACATGACTATAATAATAAAAATCGAAAATAAAAAAAACACGAAAGTACCATACGATAACAATAATAACAAAAAATAAACTTAAAACAACGCAGAGATATACGAAGAGGATACGAAGATATACGAGGAATGATGGGACGATAGAGAAGGAGTAAGAGTGGGGACACTAGAAAGAAGTACATCGAACACACTGGAAGTATCCCACAGACAGTGAGACGGCGAGGAGCGATCTAAGGTCGAATGTTTGAAGTGATTCGATAAAAGTAGACAACCAATAATAGAGGGATCTGATTTACCAACTATTGACAGCAGAAAATACCACTTACTACTTACAAAAATACCTAGTAACATAACCTCAAATTCAAACGGTCCTCCACGCAGAGCGAAGTCCAAACGGAGG
>WYDF02127343.1:0-10010 GCA_009867245.2 Adranes taylori
AAGGTCAGAAAGTGAGAGATCCTGCCATAAAATTTGAGTGGAACAGATTCAATGCTCTTGTTCGGCGCAATATAATTACATATAAGGATGAGTGTTGGGTTGAAGCCACATCAAAACTCGATTACCCAAAGGGTAAACAATTTTGGCAAAAATTCCAACAACTAACGGGTTAAAAGACAGTCCCAAAGTCCCACCTGACAAATAAACAAATTCGCTAAAAAAGCTGAGCGTTTCGCTGACTATCTAGAAAACACAGATAAAGTACCTAATAACGTACTTTGCGAGCCAAATTTTCTTGAGGAAACAAACATTCTACTAATCGATTTGTTCATTCGCCACACAGCACTCATCGATTTTCCTGAACAGGACGACATACTATATCCTATCACCCAAGATGATATATTCGAAACTCTGAATAAAGGCAACAACACCGCTCCTGGTTCAGATGATTTAACTCGTCGTATCCCCAGGCACATTCCTGCTGAGACCATCGCGCTCCTAACCGAGATATTCAATAAACGTCTTTTATTGCGGCGCTTCCCAATAGATTGGAATACTGGCCAAACGGTCATGATTCCTAAACCTCGCAAAGACTCCAGGCATGTTTCATCATATCGACCAATCACACTTCTTAACGTCTTAGGAAAAACTTTTGAAAGAATCTTCACATCTCGCCTACAAAACTACCTAGAGATGAAAAAAGTTCTCCGAGAGAAACAGTTTTGTTTCAAACCATCACGCTCTACTATGTCTCGCTCTCTTCTAAAATTTCAAACAGATACCAAACGAGCACTCAACAGTTGTCATTGCGCTTAGGCAGTGTTTCTAGATATTCCTTATCTTTAAACAATGTTTCAAAATGAGTGCAAAAATGGCGCATCACCCCGGATCCGAGTAAAACTCAAGCCATCTTCATTCAGGGTCCCAACCATGTCAAAAAGAAACATCAAAACCGCACCCACATCAAACTCCGACTATGGAACGAACCCATTTCGTTAAAAGACGAAATCTGTTATCTAGGTGTCTGGTTTAATAGAACTTTTAACTGAATTCTGACCTTAACCACACCCTTTCCAGGGTACACAAATGCGTGAACCTGATCTCTACATTCAGAGGACGCTTTAGGGGCTGTCACACAAAAACTCTGCTCCACACTTACAAAACCTATATTAGGCCACTGATAGACTCTAGAGCTGTTCTATATTCTGCTCTAACGCGCAAGCACACAAACATAATTCACATTGAACGAAGAATTCTTCGAAAAATTCACAGTTTACACTTCCAATTTCCGAGTGTCATACTATATGCACACTGCTCTGCTTAGCCTATCTTTGTGATAAATACCAGTTGTTTATAGATTCTTTTCGCACATTCTACAAACAATAGTTTGCATATAAAAACATTTGACATAAAAACAGCATTTCTGTACGGAGAATTAAATGAGTAATTTTTATCAGTACCAGAAGGATATGACAATTAAAATAAAATATGCAATATTAATAAAGATTTGTACAGGTTACAGTAAATTCCACTGAATTGGAATGAAAAATGTACAAATTTTCTGGAATGTAAAAATTTTAGTTCTTTTAAAAAGATCATTGTATTTTGAAAAATAAACCAAAAATAATCATTTTAGCCATCCACCTAGATGAGGGAATAATTTTTGGAAAAGACATTTCTGAAATTAGTGATTTCCTAAAATATCTGAAGGATCTTTTAAAGAATGAAAAGTTAGAAAGGCTTTTAGGAATTGATATTTGCCAGGAAGATGATTTTACTGAGTCAGAAGAATGATTTAGAAACTGTGTTAGAACGATTTGATATGCAAAATGCAAAACAATCAGCTATACGTTAATCAAGTACAGATATTAATGGAACCCGTAAAACCTAATAAGTATTTTTTATATAGAGAAGTTGTTGGAAGTTTATTATATCTGTCAAATAAAACTGGACCTGATATAGAATTTGCTGTTGGATACTGTAGTCACAAAACTGAATGTACAAATCTACAAAACTCTACAAATCAAGATGTAGCTATTATAAAACAAATTATGAGATACATAAATCTAACTAAAAATAAAGCTGTTTAGTACAGTGGAACATCAAATGGAAATAAGGTAATTGGATATTCTGATTCCGATATTGCCGGGGATGAAGAAACTAAATAAAGCACAACAGGAAAGGTAATATAATTCGGAAATACTCCAATATCATGGTGTTCATGTAATATAAAAGTGCGTTATCATTACATCAATGACAATGTGAAAATTGGATTGATAACACACAATTACTGCTGCCCTGAAGATAAAGTGGCCGATATTTTTACTAAACGAATTTAAAAACAAGATACTTAGTACTATAAAAAAATAGAAAAATAAAAAACACACAAAAAAAAAGACAAATCCAATCACTCTCTTCCACTCTCTTCAAGTATGACTTGGAGATCCTTAATATCTATTACAGTTCAACTATATCGTATACAACTGCGTATATCTATAGGAATGCTATAGCGTATATCTTATCTGCAAGTTATCAGCTTAGCATAATTATAAAAGCATTTCAATAATTAGCAGTTTCAGCCTAAAGCCCCGTTCAAACAAACTCTCCAATCTCCCAATAATATACGATCCCAACAGAGAGTGGATTTTTAGTGGGTAAAAATCCCACACTGTCGGATGCAACGGGTGTCCTTCGCCTTTTGAAGGTTTCTCCACTTCCTACGTAAAACAGAAAAAAATAATGTTTTCCACAAGAATCAATTCAATCTCGGCTTCGATCTATAGGAAATACACATTTTTCCATTTAAAGGCATTTAAATTGAAGCACAAACACACTTATCATTAAAATTCAATCCAGATTTTTTTAGAACCGGGTAACAACCAAAATTAAACACTCAGTATAATTAAATAGAATTAGTGCGGGTCCGCAGATTATAACAACTGAAAAGACCATAGTAGCTAAGGGGTCGGCTGTACCTAACATCACGTGGCCTTGATGGGAGGGCCACCAACAGCCCTATCCTCTCCCTTACATACTAAGGTCTTATCAGTTGTTATAATCTGCGCATGCACACTAATTCAAGCTAATTATACTGAGTGTTTTAGTTGCTGGGTCTGTTGCCTGTTTTTATTCACACATTTTACGCCATCGTGTTATTATGTGTAAACTGCTATTGTTTCACTGAAATGAGAGGAGTTCATAACGGGTCGTAAGGTGATGAATGGTTGGCTATGCACAGCCCCGTATGAGGCGCCAAAATTCTGTAGGCTTTCGTCACCTGTGGCAGCCAGGCACACGGCGACAGTCGTAGCAAGGTCAGCGACAGTCGCCTTCAATGTTAACGCGAATGGTAAGCAAAGTTCATTTACTCTTCACTGTTAAATAGTTTACATGTGTGTTCAATAGCTTTGTTTCACATTTTGCATTACTGTCACCTATTTATTATTCACTACAGAATATGACAATTACAATGGCTCGCGTTAATCGGCTCCATTTAATTGGATATTCATATATTGACATTTATTTGTTCATTCATATTTTCTTTCTGCTACTTATCTAAAATAATAATAAACATTTTTTTTGTGAAATCTTTAATACTGTTTCACTTATCAGCATTAAGTTCAGTTACAGGTACCGGTACCAGCAGGATCTAGGCCACATGGTTACCTTAGCACTGAGTATACGTAGAGCCTCAGAAAGCCCCTGAAGACCGGAACAAAAACATCTGTTAATAGTGGTATCACTCTAAAGGGACCTGGCACCCCATAAGATTCCTGAAGACCATATCATTCTGTAATTAATAAGATATCTATTTGTGCCATTATTGTGACAGAAGCTAAGACTTCACATTAGTATCGTCGAGATTGGCTGTTCCGTTAGCATATATATCTATAAGCGATCGGACGTCATAAAGTATTAAAAACACTTAGTAGTATATTCCGAGTTTTATGATTGAACCTGATGGAATTCCTATAGACATGTGGACTTATTTAAAGAAGTAGAGTCTGTAAGCGCCAGAAAAAATGGATTCCTGATAAATGAAAAGAGAAGGAAATAATGCCTATATATAAAAGAAGTGACGGAACAAACGTGAATCGCCGTAATGAAAGGATCGCCGTAATGAATGTGTTATACAGATTGTTTGGAAAGATAATGAACAAAAGTATTACAAAATTTTTAAATGATAGAAATGTGTTGTCGAGAACCTAGAATGGGTATATAAAAAGTAAAAGTGCAGTAGATATTCTTGCGAAAATAAATATCTTATAAAACAAAAGTCATGTAAGAGAGATAAGCTATAAATAATGTTCCTGGTCATAAAGAGAGTATTTGACAACACTCTGAAGGATAAACTATGGATAAACGAAGGATAAAAAAGGGTGAAAGGATTTGGATTGACAGAGAAAAGATGGAAGCTAATAAGAAAAATAAATGAGGAAACAAAAGTTAGAGCAAGAGTGGGTAGCAATGTGTCAGAATAGGTGCGATATGTGGGATAAGTGGGTTTTCGATAAGTGGGAGTCTCTTTAAGACCTACTTATCGGATTTGAAAAACTATTAAAGAAGAGATAGAATGGAGACGTGATAATACTGAGAAAAAGTGTGGACTTCGACATATGCAGATGGTGTAGTATATATGGCGAAGACGAAAGACGAAATAAAAAATATTTTCATGTTTATTTTAAGGAAAACACACTTCTCAACGTCACGGATAAGGAAGGGTCTGTGTATGGATTACCGAGTAATTCTCTCCTGCTCTACGTATCGTTTCATATAATCCATACAAAATTTGATTCACTTAATATTTCTTAATTTACGTTTTAATAAAATTAATAAATAAATTGTAATCTTATGAAATTGTAATCCACACTTTATCAACAATAATTAAAATGAAACACAAGACTTTGCCATTGGTAGCGCTACGAATACTTTATTTCTTTCTTTCCACTAGATCAACATAAATTTCACGAAACTCTGCGCAAAAAGAACCACGGTAAATTGTTTTTTATAAGTAAAGGCAGAATAAATGAAAGAAAAATATTAACTTAATAAAATGTATTGATAATGCTTTAGGAAATGCATATATGCAAATAAAATGAACATTCCTGCATAAACTGAAATAAAATTAAACTAAGATAATAAATTGAAAATGTTACTTATGTTCAATTATTACGTGCACATAAATTAATCAAATGGAGTTCACGACCAATTACTTTACTTCCCAACTTATTTATAAAATGATTCTTCTTACTTTTTCTTTTAATCATACCACACAAACTTCGTTTATAATTACGCACAGTTACATTTTTATTTCATTTTAATCTTTTTCATTTATATGGATAAATAAACTTGTTTTCTGTCGATTTAATTTAATTTGTTTGAAGAATTCATACTGAAACAAATTGTTTAATTATTACCAAATGCCGTACATTACTAGGGCTCATATTTAATTTATTTAATTTGGAATTAATTATAATTTACTCCAATTAAATTCATGGATTTATAACCACACCCCAGATTGACGAGGATTAAGATTTTAAACAAGAAAGGACCGCTTTCTGTTAGACGTATGGAGTTTTCATTTGCTCAATGTATTCTCACCTAAGTAACTTTTCCACAGAGGATTACTAGAGAAGCCATAGAAATCGATAAACGATTGAGTATGATGAATAACCGAAACAACAATGAAAACAATTCGAGTACTGGGTATTAGCATCCAATTCTAACTACGTCGTAACCTAATTATTGGTCTCCGATTCCGGCTTAGTTGAATGTGTTTTAACTGGAATTAGAACATACTTATACCGTTAAAACTAACTGAATTTTATGTCACAAATTTAAGCGTGGCAATATTTCAAAACTGTTTCTTTAATGATACCTTAGTAGATGGAATTGTCTAAAACTAATTGATATGCAGCGTAGCAACAATCATGTCAACAACTACCCCGGTTCCAAAAAATGATATCTGTAGCTTCTTCCGCACCGATGTCAAGTTGACTAATATTATGGCTACTTGCCGGTAGCTCAAATTGATTGACTACTGGAATATTTACATTGCGCTGAGGACGAATTTTAGTTGTCGGCGTATGTATCTGACATCCCTCCTCTATTGTTATTCCTGCATTATGTATCCTAATTTGCTCTCATTCTCCACCACTTACGACGGAAATCACTCGGAGTACGTTGATGCTAAACATCCATGAATTCTCAGAGACCATTTTCTTCCAATTTGTTGTTTGTAACAGATACGGCTTTCTATGACATTGTGCTTGCAGTGCATCTATGACAGTGGTTCTTCACTCCTATTCTTTTAATTGATTCTGGACTAGACAAATAGTTGTTAACGTTCATGATCCAACACTCGTGCAGCTGTGTGAATATTAATTTGAAGTATTGCTGAACATTATAATTTGCCGCTACTACTACTTTCGGAACGTCCACAATGGAGTATGAGTTGTTTCTGACTCGCACTGGTATCGGTGTGATATTTGTTAGGTTGAATGCTGAAGTATCAATGATCGAAAAGTATCCATATACAGTGGTCGTGTCTCCCTGCAAGTTGCTTGGGGCTATTAGTTTGTCCATTATTTGAACTTGCGGCGGTAATGCGGCGTTGGCTTCTATTAACCTCTTGAAGATAACAGATGGTGATAAGCAGTCATACATGTTACTGTGTTTATACATGATTGCTGCTAATCCCTGGTAATAACTCTGCAATTCAGATGACATGCTATATGCGATCATGTACGCATTTAGCATATACGTGTTCTCCTCATTCATTTTTACTTGCGAATTGTATCGTTGTATTTCATTCAGCTTCAATAATCCTTGGTTTAATTTTACTCTGAAATTTTCTAGTTTGGCTGCTACTCCTTGTTTAGTATTGTTTACGACAGCAATGGTAAATAACATGATCTTAGATTGCTCACTTGTTAATTCCATTAGCCATTAGCCGTATATCAGTACATTTTGATCCAGGTTCCGAATGTACTGATAGACTTCATCATTTCTCCGACAATTCAGGTTAGTATTTTCCCTAAGATGCCTCTTCTTCTCTCTTATTCTTCTTCTGTTTGTATGTAGCAAATGATTCAGATTCTCAAAATTATTTAGCTCATCTAAATGCTGATTTAATTCAGAGCAGTGTGCCTCAGATGATACCTCCTGTGCTTTTTCAGAGCTTTCCTTCAATTCCTGGAGCACTCAATGAATCGTAGCTTTGTCTGTACTGAAATTAGATGCTGAATATTTTATTACAATCCTAATGATACCTCTGGTAGCATGTGCCACTCCTAGATCTTCCCCAAATATTTCTGTTTTCGGATAGTTAATGTTAAAATTCCCTTTAGATGTACGTATCCAATTCAACATGGTAACCATTAATATTATCCATTGATATGGAGCCGGTGAATTTCTCCGTCGTTTTTTGTGGTTGCAAGTTGTAATCTTCATGCTTGTGTTTTCTTCCGTCGTAGGTGGCATTACTTCCGTTTCATTTCCTACTGGAAGAGGAAGTAATTTCGAAATTGGTGACTTTGTTCTTCATCCTCCGGGTTTTTGGACCGGCCATTTGGACACACACTTTTCCATCCATCCCCTAATGAGTGTTGATGATACGCCACTCCCATAAACCACAGTTCAGCTGTGGCGCAGCCGGCGGAAAGGAGTGCCAGTCAGGCCCTCCAGTTGCTGCCGCCGACGCCACTTGATTACCTTTTAGCACCGCTAGGATCTATTAGTCTTATTCGTTTGTTCTCCTATTAACTTAGTTCCATTATCACTGTACCTCTTGAAACATTTCTTTTTTTCTAATTTTACTTCAACTATTTCTGTTTTCCTGAGTTTAATGAGCTATCTTGGATCTATTTTGTTCCTTTCGACCCACCACTTTTCGTATTGCACCCATTCCTCTGGACTTATCCCTCTCGAAATTATATCCGCAGGGTTTTCTTGTTTTATCACGTTCCTCCATTGCACTGGATGTGTACAACTTTAAGTTTGGATGTCACTGTTCGCTGTGTACGTCGTCCATTTGCTTGGGTCTCCCCTGATCCACCACAGTGCGATCATTGAGCCTGACCTTGCATAAACACTTACACTCGGTTCATTTAATGCTTCCTTCACTTTCTCCATCAGTTTCGCTAATAATACGGCTGATGATGACTAATTTTGGAATTGTCGGTTTTTATTTTATCGGCGCTGCATTGGACTTAGCCTGTAAAAGTAAACGTGAATTTTTCCTCCTATCACCATCCTGCTATATACGATCGCAACATAGGCTGGTTCACTGGCGTCACAGAATCCGTAAATTTCTTCTACTTGACTTTCATTTGTGAAAATCCATCTTGGTATTTCTGTTTTGGATATATATATATATATATATATATATAAATATATATGCTTCATGCTAATTGCATATTTTCGCCATTGGTCCGCTATGTCGTTATCAACTTCTTCATCCCATGGTTTCTACAGCCTCCATAATTGTCCGATCTTTAAATTCACTGTAATAGCTACTGGTGTTGACCATACCAATGAATCAGATATCGTCGCAATATGGGATAATATTTTCCCCTTTGTTATTTGGCTTCACTATTCTCTATGGACGAGAAATTTAAATGTATCTCCTTTTGGTTTCCACAGAACTCCTAACGGCTTTTTAAATTCATCATCCGTTATCAGTTTCGTTGAAGAGTCTCTCACTTCGTCTGGAGTCCTTTGAATTATTTCTTCATTGGTGCGACTCCATTTTCGGAGATTAAATCCTCCTTTTTCCATCCTTTTTCTTAATCCGTCCTGAAATTCCATTGGCTTTCCTATGCTGTCAGCTCCAGATAAAACGTCGTTTATACAGAAGTCTTTATTGACAATTTCTACCACTTTTGGGTCGCTAAATCCTTCTTCTTATGCTAGCTCATGCAATGTCCTTCCTGCTAGGTATGGCGCAGCTGCTGTCCCGTATATTATTGTTTGGAGCTTGTACTCTTCTAACGCACTTTTTGGATTACTTCTCCAAAGTATCTTTTGGTACTTGGTCATCTGTATGACTTCTAAATCTTCTCTATATCCGCAGTAAAAGTGAGTGAGTAAATGTGTGTTCTCCACCTTAGTAGTATTGCGGCGATATCAAGTTGTAATCTTGGTCCTGTCCACATATGGTCGTTCAGGCTGATGCTCAAATCCGTTTTACCAGTTGCAGTAGAAAGTATTCTCACCTTGGATGTTGTTCTTCCTAGCTTATTGCTGCGGGATGTGGCAAATAATAATTTCGTTAATGTCCTTTTCCATATGACTTAATTCTTCATATTCTTCCATAAATTCTTTATATCCTGTTTTTAAGGATTCGTCTTTTTCGAATTTCTGCTCTTGTTGTATTACTCTAGTTGCTGATCTTTTCTTTGAATGCCCTAATTCTTGTGATTCTGTTTTAAACAGTGTATTTGCCCGTTTCATCTCTTGATGTGGTAGCTGTATAGAATTCTTCACATATTCGGTCTTCTTCTTTTAATTCTCTTTTTGTCCCGATTTCTTTTGATTCCCAGAATTTCGTCAACAGCTTGTCTTCTTCAATTGTCGACGTGATGGAATTTATTTGCATCGTTTCTGGTATATGTTTGTGTATATTCCCGGACAACAACCAACCGAACTCTGTTTCTTGACCTGTTAACCCTTCAAATTTTCTTACTGCTGATAACAAAAACTTTCCTAGTTCGTTTCCTCCAAGTAGTATATGTATTGATCATGGTCTATGAAATAACGGAAATAGCAGCATTTATATAATAACGAGTATAATGCGGAAGCGCAAGAGAATCCAGAGCTGAACAAAATATGGCCGATTATTGATCAAATTAGTAACAAATGTTTGAAATTGTACGTTCCTCAACTAGAGATAAGGATTGATGGAAGCCATTTGTTGTTTAAAAGTCGTCTTGGTTGGACGACAGTACAATTCCATTGAAACGTTCTAGAATTTGGAATAAAGTTTTACTGTTATAAAGGCCAAGATGTAT
>WYDF02127354.1:0-10010 GCA_009867245.2 Adranes taylori
ACTAACTTTTCATTACGAACGTTCGTAATGAAAAGTGAGTTTCATTTATTGTATAATTTTTTGGTCACCTGTCTACAACAATTTTATATATAAAATACATAGTTAGTTAATACAGACTTTCAAAATAAGCGTTATGAATTTCTTATGAAAAAAAAACTATAGTCACAATATAAACAATTGTACTTTACGTGGTGATATTAGACACTTGTCAAAAAAACAAAAACAAAAATACAACTCAACGCATTTGGTTTATGTCTAAAGGTGGTTAAAACGAATTGAAACTGCAGTCATAATCTAAATAATTGTACTATACATGGAAATATTGGAGTCGTCAAAAAACATATAACTACAACTGAACACACATTGGCTTTATGTCTGAAAATGGACTAAAAGAGTTAAAACTATAGTCACATTCTGAACAACTGTACTATTCGTGGTAATATTAGAGACTCCTAAAAGTAAATTGTTTTAACTTAATAGATTTAAATCAAGTTTATATAAACATTATATGTACATTAAACTGTCGATTTATTTGCTTCTGTAGAGAGATATTATAAATTTTTTTACTTTCGTCCCTTATACATCAAACATAAATTTAGTTCATTTTAGTGACTATGCTAGGTAATACTCTTTGTTTTTGTTCTACGATGTTCCAGAACCTATGATTCATATTACACCTGCGATTTTAAATCGTATTGTTAATTTGTTTTATATAATCCCAGCCTTGGCCTTGGGTTAGTTTATTTTAATTATAATTAACTATTTAATGCATTAAATTTATTATTTAAATTTGGAATAATAACTAAGTCTTGTGGTATTATATCCTTGTAAAGTTATACTGTAATCAAGTATATTTAACTACTAAATTAAATACAACAATTTTTAATCTTATAATTTCATTAATTAAGATACATTTTAATTAGCAACAAATATCTGCGTTATACATATTGGAACTTATAAGAGTAGTTATAGGAATATTTTTCAGTACTGGACAAATTTCAATATTTTCCCTAGTATGCACATGATATGCAATACATTCGATTTTTCAGGACATATTATGCATTAAAATTAATTTACGTAGAATGCTGGCACATTGTGTCTGTTTTGTTGACCTGCGACCGAATATGTTGAAGGATCAACTAAAATGAAACCGCTTCTGCGAGAGTCGTGTGGTTAGTATTCTTAATTGTTTTATGGGCAAATATAAGTTGGGATTTTGAAATTAAAGATGTTTATTTATAAAACTATATCTATTAATTAAAGAACATAATCGGTAAAATGCACAAGTTTAACGTTTTATTAATCTAATGTAAGGGACTTAAGTGTGAAAAAAAGGGATTTATAATTAAAGAATTTAAGTCAGAGAGGTTTTGATGTGTAAACTTATAAATGTCTGAATGCCTTTGAAGATTCTTATTAATTAATTTTTTGAACTTATCGCTAACAACTTTTTTTCTATCTAAAATACTTATATCTATCTAAAATAAAATACTCAGCATATAATTGCAATTTTCAAAAGTTTGACCATAAAAAAATATATTTCGTATTTGCTAATAACCAAAAAAATTATTTAAAAAACAATTTATTGAAACGCACGCAAAATTATTTATATAGAACAATTAAATTTCCATATCATGTATTTAATTTTAAAATTATTATGCAAGTATTTTATCTAAATATACGATGAAGGTGCAAATAAATTTATATACTACACTACAGTTTTATGGGTCTTGACTTGGTAACTTCATATAAGTGAAGCGGAGCTCAAGAATGGGGAGTAATGGGGGAAGCAAGGGTAGTAATTGAGAGAATGAGAAGTTTATATGAGAAGTTTTATATAGTTAAAGAAGTTTATATGAAAGGAATTCAAGCGTGTGGAAGGGGTGGATGTGAGAATGAATGGATAAACTGCAGAGTAAAAATGAATAGAATGATTGGATGGTCATCGGAAAGATGGTTTCAGAAAATGATGGGTGGAGGTGAAGTAGTTAATGAGATTATAGAGAGGATAAAAGATATGGAAATACAAGAGAGAGAGAGAGAGAGACAGACAGAGAGAGAGAGAGAGAGAGAGGAAAGAATAAGAGGAAGTAGATATAACGATAAGTATTAGTGGATTATAGGTAAAGAAGGTACGGCAAGTTATTTGAAATCAGATATGTATTGGAGAGAAATGTATGACTGCTAGGTTTAGATGTGGGCATGAGGAGATGGGGGGGGGGGTATAAATACTGGATGACAGAGCAAGAGAGAATGTATAAGATATGTGAAAAAAGAAAAAAATTGATGCACTGGATGAATGAGTGATGTGAATGGAGCGGGAAAGAAAAGGTGTTCGGGGAAAGGGTTTAGACATGAGAAGGATAATGAAAGAAGTAAATAAGAAGGGGGTGAGTAAGGGTGAGTGGAAAAGAAGGCGGGGGGGGGGGGAGAGGGTAAGGTGGAGGGCTGGGGAAGGAGGGAATGGAATGGGGAGTTTCGAAGGGGGATAGATAATTTCACACTGGTCTTCCCTTCTCCCTTGTAGAAGTTGTAGAAAAAACCTATCTGTTTATCTATCTTCTAAAATAAATTTTGATTAACTACCGAGGGGAGAGTAGCCGTATTTATCGAGAATTGGACCGAGTTAGAGGGTTAGCTGATGGCTTAGCTTTCGGTACCAATAGTTACTAAATTCGTTCATTCTTAAGCACTAAATTGTATTTGATAGGAGTGAACAAATAACAAGTTAAATTAGCTTACCGTTAGTGTATTGGAAATGTTCAGAAAAATTATAACAATAATTGTTTAATGCCATTCGTCTAGATTTAGTTATTCCCATTCCGGATCAAGTTAGTTTACGTCTCTAATAGACTCTGATCAAATAGATATACTTCAACAATTAATCCTGATAAATAATTCTAAATTAATAACTAATCCAGGTAAAGAATTACAAATCAACAATTAATTCCGATAAATAGGTTTAACAGTTACTCCTAAAAATAATTTTAATAATCAGATTATATTAATCTCCATACTTCGATCCCGCGACGATCGTGGATTTTGCTTTGGAATTATGAATATAAATTCAATCTACGACTGACTAAAAAAAGTGCTCTGCATAATAATATAATATCTAATTCCTCCCATTAAATTTTGTCACAGGCCTATCTCTGACACACTTTGCCTTACCTCCCTAATTGGTTCATATTTGCTATACTTTCTGCGCCTTCCGCTGTTCACACACGTGTATCTTTGTGTGCTGTGCTATCTATGCTTACGCATCAATCAATCACCAATCAAAACGATAAGTATTGATAAGACCGTTCCATTTACGCATCGTTAGCATCTAAAACTCTAGCCAAGTAAAGGCTTTCCCCTGTTACCTAAAATTTAAATTACTTCATGTCATTGAACTCATTCTGTCCGTCGGCAAAATCTACAAACGCATTTCTTCAAATTCTCATCGAAATCCTATATTTTACTTTTTTATGTAAGTGTCACGTTCTTAAAGTTTTAAATACTATTTCCTGTTTTGAAGGAAAGTTTAATCTATACTGAAGATGTTAAATAACGGCGTTAGTTTTATATGACCTTGAGAATGCTTGTATAACCAAACATTGTAAAGAAACGAACCATTCTGAATTAATTCTGATTATACTTGAATATCAATTTTCTAATCTATCTATAGTAAAATTTATTTAAGACGACGACAATTTATAGCATTACAATACGTTTAAATATTACGCGACTAATGAACTACATCACTGCTTACGATAATATGATTGATTCTCGCCGCTACAGTGATTTCTTCTTTATACAGGTTGCAATCTCCAGATCTATGACGACGCCATCTATGTATGTGAGACAAAAACAAGTCATTATTTTATGTGTGGTTTATTTAGATGTAGGTTAAAGTGCATTAGCATATGCAACTTATAATATACAATGTATTGATGGATGCATATCTCACTGAAGCGCTAATAATCTATGTTCAGGTACTGCCTATACAATAAGTTACGTCAATTTAAAATGTATGTAATCTTGTAATATTAAACTTACTGGTATTTTACTTTTTTTAGGTACATTTCTTTGCACAGCATGTTCGAAAAGTTATAAACACAAATCGAGTTTAAAAAGACATATAGAGTTTGAATGCGGGAAGGGACCATCTTTTTTCTGTACGTATTGTCAGTACAAAACGAAACATAAGGATCACTTACGAGTACATATTATGATGAATCATACTGTTTAATTGGTGTATTGTTTATTTCTATTAATCGTCTGATATGCGTTGTCAATGATTTTATTAGTATATTCGTTTTAATTTGGAACAAATGTATGCGTTATACGTATTGGAACGTCTAAAGCAGCAATGGGGTCTTATTCAGCATTGGAAAAATTTCGATATTTTTGATAAATTAAAGTATTTCAATGAATAGAGTATTTCATTGTAAATACTTTGTTATAAGAATGTTATAGAGTATTTCAATTACATAAGAAACACCCGAAACTGATACAAAACTATAACACATGTAGGAAGGGACACCCTCAAATGAAATAAACATATACCTACAACAAACATAATATTTAAGATTAAGAATAATTTGAGTCAGTATATTAACAACTCAAGATCATAAGAGGAAAAAATTTGCATTTCAGAGTCTGATATCTTACATATAGGTCAGATAAGGAGAAGTTTTATCAGTAGATTGTATGAAAATTTACATCTGTCCTATAACTAATATTATTCCACTTGTGTAGAATTCCACATCTAGCACATCAATCCTTATATTTAGATTTCGTTTATAATTCGCTTTCGTTTCGACGATGCCAGTCTGTTGCGACATATTTGTAATAAATAATTTTTAAGAAATTGAGGATTTTATTTAATTAAACTAAACTCCAATTGAAGGTCATATTAGACTAGAACACCTCTTGCGCGCACCTCTAAGTTTATTATTTGCCTTTTTAAATTCTCTGTCATGTTCCGAGAAGTGGAAACTATGAAACAATGAAAATTCTTACCAAAAATATTATTTTTTGTCAACTGGAAAAATTTATTGATTCAAAAAAATTGCCAATTTTTAGTAGACTTCGTACATTTTTCCTATTTAGAAAAAATAATATTTTTCTTAAGAGGATTAACAAAAATAGTTTTTTTACTAATTGCGCGTCGTTACTTCTTAATATTTTTAATTGAAACTTTGACAAAATAATTATTACAGTATCTTATTTTTTACCAAGGTTCATCATTTAGTTTCTTGAAAATAAAATTTAAGCCCTGAACACTTTTGTCAAAAACGCGAAAAGAGTTTTACGCGCGAACCGATCTGCTATTTCCATAGTTCAATATCTGCCCTAATTATGGCAGAATAATTTTTTATATTCCCTTGAAATGTAAGAACTTATTCACATTTGTTAATGTAGTTATAAACATTTTAAAACAATAAAATTTATCTATATGTAAGGATTACTCCTACGCTAACTTATTTTGTAGAGCAAATACAGAAATATTAATTATATATTAAATTAAAAACCCAAAGAGAATCCATGTTTTTTTTTATTTTGCCGTTTCTGGTAAATTCACCAAAAGCATATATCATACCTTTTCGCTGCTACTACCACCTATAAACGCTTATGGCAATACTCGAGAGACGAGACGCTTATATAATTACGATTATTATTATTATTATATTCTCTATTATATACACATTTAGGCGTTTTCAAACTTGAAAGATGAGACTTATTTTTCTCTGAATAAATTATGATATTTTGTTGTAAATGTAAATTAATTATTTTATTAAATTTATGAGACAATAATGATATAATTATTAAAATTTCTTTATAATTATATTGAATATGTACATTAAAAATGCCAAAACTACTAGCAACAGTTTATTTGTCAAAATTATGTAACTTGTTCTAATATTCAATGCCACTTATATGAAAATAAACAAATTTGTATTTTTGATCATTTTTCTTTGTTTTCTCCACTATTCTGATTTTCTAAACCACACACGTAGTATTTTATGCTTATATTTATAGTTAAACAATTAGATTTCCAGTTAATTAGATTTCTAGTGAATCTAATTGTATATTAACGAAATCTGGAAACTAAATACGCACTCATATATAAAATTTTGTTTTACTTCAAATTTCTTCAAAATTGTGCTTTATTACTAATTTGCATAAAAACTTTTTGTACTACAAAATCCAAAATACAAAATATTCCACCTCAGTATTTTGATGATGTTGCATTTGTTGGTAGATAAATCAAATCACATAAATATTAATTCGATTTATTTACAAATATTTACAGATATATAATTGATGTTTGTACATGACAACTAATAAATGAATGAACTGAATTAATATTGAAAAAAAGTAGCAACGATCACCGCGGTTTATTTACTTCTAAATAAACCGCGCTACTGTAAACTTTGGCAGGATTGCCATGTGATGATGTTGCATGGGTTGGTAGATAAATTATATCAAATAAATCCTAATTCGATTTATTTACAAATACTTAGAGATACATAATTCATGTTTGTATATGACAATTAAAAAATGAATGAATTAAATTAATATTGAAAAAATGTAACAACGATCCATACTCTACATTCTGTTATTTCTACGTGTCCATAATAATCGCTAAACACAATATTTTATATTCGAATTGTATAATGTTTAATCTAACTGATATCATTCATATAAACATCTTTAGCTTTGCTAAGAGCCCGTACTTTAGGTATTGTTTATAACCCGTGCACTAAATATTAAATAACTTTATATTTCAGGAATTTTGTTTTATCACCTTGATTAATGTTTTCGATTACAACTGTTATCAACAATCGCGTGTATTTATAAATAACACTTTTATTATAATTTAATATACAATTACTCCTCGAATTCTACCACAGTATTTGGCTTGACAATACACGAATAAAAACCTTAGAAATAGTTTTTCTTAGCAGAGCGCACAGCTCCAGCGATCGCAGTCTGTTCAATTAAGATAAATAATCATTCTCCATTTGTGAACCCACAATGATATGCAACGGCGCCAATCAAAGTCGAAAATTTCAGTAAAAAAGCGCATTGCATTAAAAAGTTAAGCGATTCCAAAATATGTAAAGTTGGAGCTTTGCATTGTACATCTGGTCAGACCGCAGCACGCCGAAGCAGTGTAACATACTCCCACTCACGACGCTGCTAATATGGAGTCCTAGCGACTTGTCACAGATTGGCGCAAACAAACATTTTAATACTACAGAATCTTCCTATCCTCCTTAGTTTAATGTGAGGCCGCATTTCGAACTGTTGTTTTTGTCCTAGTCTGATGAGTAAACCAGAGATTCTCGGTCTTCCTTGGCAGAAAACGTGGCAAAACTGTTGACGAGTGTCTCTGGGCTGCGGGTATGTGTGCTGGTTTGGCTGCTGCTTGAGGTAGGCTGCTATGGCTGCTGGTTGTTGGCTTGGAGCAGGAAATTCTAGAGCTGATCAGTAACTAACTTTATATGCTAAAAAATTTACTGTTATATACATGAGCCTCGCTCAATTTTTACTCTGCGGTGCCGATCTCTGTGTGATCTTCGACACAACATTTTTCTCCGCGACACTTGGCTCCATTCAATTCAGTATAGTAACAGTAGTTTGGACACAGCCATTTAGCGACACACCATATGTGTGTAAGCCACAGCCAAAACTACATGTATGCAACTATTTCGCTATTCCCACTTCTCCTACATGCATAATAAATAAAAAACAATAACACGTCATACAGTCGTGAAACGTACGAACGCACATGCAGGCCACATACATACGTGCTCAGATACTTCCGAGTCAATGGCGGGCCATTCACTCATTTTGCTGCATATAAAAAGTTCATTAATGTAAATAGATGGGCATCAAAATCCTATCCATTTCTATACAAGGAGTTTATATGTTGGTTCATAACAGTAATAGTGGCACAGTAAAATATTTTTGTTTAACACATCAATCATTTTGTTTACCTCTCAAGAGAAAAACATTTAAATTTCCGGCGATAATAATATCTATTTTCATACTTAAAAAATCTATATTATATTTCGGATATTGTAGTTATAGGCGGTGCATAGGGTTTCCAAATATCATTCAGTTAATTGTCTTTATCCGAAATCTAAGAGACTTCTATCTCTACAGTTACATACCCTGTTACAGCAGGGCGCTTTGTCATATGTTAGTGAAATTTTCTACTTTGGTTGTCGCACTTATTATTATTGTGTGTTCACAAAGTAAATTTGATTGTTTATCTTAAGTTAATAGGCTGCTATCGTTGGGGCTGTGCAATGTACTTAGGGAACATTATTTCCAAGGTGTTGATTAATCATGTATTTAATTCGTTCAGTACTAGATACGGGGTTTACTAACTATTGTTTTCTTTTCCTTAGATATTCTAGATGTAGATAAAAGGCATTCATGTTTAAAATGCGGTAAGAAATATGTGCATCTTGGCAGCCTGCGTAGCCATCAAAAATTTGAATGTGGCGCTGAGAAACGTTACGAATGTACATTGTGCAAAAAGAAATTCGCCAGAAAGCATCATCTTAAAGAACATGTAATTTTGACTTCGTGTGGTAAAAACGAACGCTGATAATATATTTATTATTTAAAACATTTGTGTCGTACTGTGTATGAATATTCAAAGCATTACTTATAATTTTGTAACTGTTTCTGTTATATAATGCAACAGTAAAATGAAATGAACTTACGTTTGTAGTTTATCGATCTCACTACATTGTAATTGCGATAATAAGATAATATTTTTTGCCTATTTAATTCTTAATCCTTTCTTAAAACTTTCTTAAATTTCTGTAATTAGTTCTTATTAAATAACTTTTTAAGAAACTGTTATCTAAATTTAATCATGCCACAAACTGTGTGTACGGAATTTATAAAATATCTGGACAGAAAGTTTTTATGATTAAAAAATAATTAAGTATTGTTTAAAAAAAATCTAATATAGTTAAAAAAAATTGTATAGCGTAAAAACAGAGTTATACGAGGGTTACCTTTTATATTATCACGTTATTTTTGAGAGCTGTTTTTCCCCAACGTAACATTGGGAAGAGGGGGTTCTTTTGATTAGGAATCTGATGTCGCAGCCTCATTTTTAGGTACTTTTCTTACTATGCTCAGAAAATGCGATTCACTCTAATAGCTACTTTAATTTATCTACTCCTGAATAAAGTTATAATTTATATCGAGTCAGACTATGTGAAGTTATAATCCCGCTAGTTTGTCAAAACTGAATAAATAAAACAGTAGACCTTGTCATTGGTAGAGATGCGAGAACAATTCTTATTTAATTCTACCAGCTCAAAATAAATTTAACTAAACTCTGCACAACCCTAACACGGAAATTTGTCTCTCATAGGTGCAGTTGTTCAAATAGAAGAGTCTTTTAAACTTAACCAAATGTATTGATAATGTAGGAAATGCATACATGCCAATGAAATAAATATTCATACATTTAAATAAATAACGCCAGTCCAAATTAATAAAATTAAATGTTACTCATGCTTGATGACGTGCGTAGCTATTAATCGAAATGGCGTTTCGTAATTCTCAAATCTGGTCTGAAATAAATATAACATGATTCTAATTACAATATCTGTTGATACTCTCCTCACAAACTTATTGTATAATTATACACAGTTACCTTAGCAATTAATTTTAATTTATTTTAATTTAATTCAATAAATAAAGTTGTTCCTTGGCGATTTAATTTAATTTAATTGAAAACATACTCATTCCCTAATTTTATTTCCAATGCTACATTCAAGACTTTATTCATGTTTTTTTCTTTGAAATTAACTTAATCTTGTTTTAGATTATTGTAGTAGCTTAAAAGCAATAAGAAAGATTTACGTCTGGCGGACTATAATATATCTATAACATATTACTTTTGCAATAAGACTCAATTTATTTATTTTGTTCTTTCACATTGGGCAGATTTTTCAAATACGGCTTATTATGTCATTATGCTATGT
>WYDF02127365.1:0-10010 GCA_009867245.2 Adranes taylori
GTTGAACATGTGAATTATTGCAACTTATGAAGTTATTCTTGTCCAGGAAATCTATGACTTTTGCGTTATAATTCTGTTAAAAAAATTTTTAAAAAATTTCAAGTTTTTTGAAAACTAAAAATTTCGCGATTTTTGAAAATTTAAAATTTTTTAAATAATTTAAATTAATGATTTCGCTCAAAATCATCTCAAAAAATTTTAGAAATTCCAGATTTAATTTTTTTTTATAAAATTCCAAAAATGTAAAAAATCGAGTAATTTTGCCCAAATATTTTTCAATTTTTAAAAATCTTCGCCCAAAATCTGAAAAAAATCTACTCCCACAATTCTTATTCAGCGACTTGTTCTACTTTGAAATTTTTTTAAAAAATTTCGAGATTTTTGAAAACTAAAAATTTCGCGATTTTTGAAAATTTAAAATTTTTAAAATATTTTAAATTTAATGATTTCGCTCAAAATCATCTCAAAAAATTTTAGAAATTCCAGATAAAATTTTTTTTATAAAATTTACAAAAATGTAAAAAACGAGTAATTTTGCTCAAATTAATCGTGAAATATTTTTCAATTTTCAAAATTTGAAAAAATCTTCGCGCAAAATCTGAAAAAAAAATCTACTCCCACAATTCTTATTCCGCGACTTTTTCAATTTTGAAATTTTTTTTTAAAATTTCGAGATTTTTGAAAACTAAAAATTTCGCGATTTTTGAAAATTTAAAATTTTTAAAATATTTTAAATTTAATGATTTCGCTCAAAATCATCTCAAAAAATTTTAGAAATTCCAGATAAAATTTTTTTTATAAAATTTACAAAAATGTAAAAAACGAGTAATTTTGCTCAAATTAATCGTGAAATATTTTTCAATTTTCAAAATTTGAAAAAATCTTCGCGCAAAATCTGAAAAAAAAATCTACTCCCACAATTCTTATTCCGCGACTTTTTCAATTTTCAAAACTTTTTAAAAAATTTCGAGTTTTGAAAACTAAAAATTTCGCAGGATAAAAAAACATGTGAGTAGTATAGTACATAATAGGAACAATTCAAACCTAGCTATTCACATTAATGAGTTAAATAATTACCAACATAGATATGATATTGAAACCAATAGTAAGTTCCTACATTTTATGAACAAAGGACAAAGAATGAATACTGCTGAGAACCTTGAAATAACTTTGTCGATGAAAAGTAATAAGAATTTAAATGATCAAGTAAGTTTCGCCATTTTTCAGAAAGCTACCATTAAAACAGGAATTTCTAGTGTCATCGGATTATTTGGGTCTCAACCACGTTTTATAAAAACTTCCAATATAGAACGAAATTTTAGAATCACGTCTCTATAATTTGATACAATTCAAAAAAGAAAGGAAAAATTATGTTTACTCTATTTATGTATAATAGTTTTAGGACGAATAGTCCAATAATTGTCTTCCCAAAGATAATTTTTTAATTTGGAAGTGATAGTTCATGTGTGATAACTCATGGCGAGTATTAGTTTGTTGAAAACTGAATTTGAAATCTTAAGAATCGCGAACGAGTTCCGTAAATGCGTTGAGTTGGTTACAAAGCTTATACCAACATACGATCAAAAATAACACCGACTTGGACACTAAAAAAGATGACTTGAGCGGGTTCAACGATGAAAATTCAGTGTTCAACAAATATGGAAACATAGTAGTTTGTCACTCGACCATAAGGTAGAAAAATTTGATTGTAATTTATTTCATATGTGTTTGTAGTATTTAAACATGACCTTCGATGTTGATAAATAATTTTTTAGCTTGATAATGGGCCAAGTTCCCGAAAACGTTCGCTAATACGAATTTTAAAATAAACGTGGATGAAGGCGACAATTTTTCACATAATTTCATTGTAATGGTCCACGACACCTTAGATGTTTCAATTCTAAAGTACAATGAAATAACCCCTGCAAAATTAAACAAAAAATTTGTTGTATAAAGTTTTATAATCAACGATTCAAGATACGTTATCAAGTTTTTTTAATATTCAATTTTTAAATGGATAAGGTAATCCAAACACGCTTAGTGATTGCTTGGTATTAGCTACTGAACAGAAATACTCAGAAAGAATAAATATATGCTGTTCAAACAAAAGCACTGTGGAATGTACCACTACATTCAATTTTATATAATTAAACATTTCCCAACAAAATTAAGTCTGAAATTTACAAAATTAATTCCAAACTAATTTAGAAGTTGAATAAAACAAATGGCGTAAAACTGCTCCATCGACAGCAAATACTGAAACCATAATGAAAGATACCCCAAATAATTTAGAGCAGAACTCGTAACTTTGATAACGCAATAGGATAGCTAACAAATTTGTTTGTGGTTGCATTTAGGATACATATCATCCGGCTTATCTTTCGTTTTCGTTTTGGGATTGCGTTTTTTGTTTTGTTTTATTTCAAACCACCAAATAACAACCATACAAGCAAGTAATAAATTGCTTTACAATCACATCACGTAGATAGAAATGATAAGAAAGGAAAAAAGTTGACGCGCATGAAATGAAGTTTAAAACGTTATATGGCAGATGAGTAATTTATAGAAAAATAAAATAAAATAATGCAAGCATTTAAAAGAAAAACATATTTCTAAAAACCATATTTTTAGAAACTGTTAGCATTGAAAATATAATCTTAAGCCAATATTTTTTTAAATAAAATTCATTTACTGTAAGTGGAAGAGTAGTTAGAGCCTAATCTACATACTTAGATATAATAAAAGCGAAGAGGGTATAGCCCACAAATTTTAGGAACATTACAACTCTGCACGTTTTGATCAAGGAAGATATAAAACGAATAGATATAATGAACGAATAGATTGCACATGGTTAGAATCCAAACTTTCCTTGAATACCCATATTGAATATGTCCTGTCAATTTGGGATAAGCGTTTAAACATTCTTACATCTTTTATTACGGTTTGATGGGGAGTAAGAAAGATGCTACAAGATACATGTGTGTGCGTTAACGTCGCTCGCAGACATTACGAACTTGAACGAGCTTACGTGGAACGTACTATCTGTTGTATGTAAACACTGGCGCGACTTTCCCGCTATATTCAGGTTGCGGTCGCTTGTCACTCCTGGAAGTAGGGAGCGTAGTGCGTTGTTTACCATACATGTTTCATCAACTCCTAGAAAAGTGGGAAATGTCATCGCATACTGCTTTATTGTTTGCATGTATATTCAATAGCATTGTTTCTCCTTCCACCTTACCACCAACCTATTTCCCATAGAACTGAACTAGACTCTAACCTACGACTGACGGGATGTTACGCGCTTTATAGTGTTTCCTTTCCGCATTACCCATTAGAGTGTATAATTCTAATCTATGTCCGACGGAGTTAGTTTTAGTCACTCGTCAGCAGTAACATCTACGACCGACAAGATGTTACGTGACAGATAGTTCCGCAATAGTTAGAGTGAATCATTGTAACCTACAACCGACCAGGTTAGTTTTACTCACCCGACAACAATAACATTTACGAGCGACGGGGTGTTACGCAGGTATAGTGGTTCCGAGTATTCTTACCATTTCCGTTGTGCATATCATTTACTCTGGTAGACTCCTTCCCCATTGCATTATTAGCCATATGTACACTTTTCTAGTATAGCTATTTTGTTATAATTATCACCGCACGATTGCACTACTAGATGTACCTTATTTTGCGCTTTGTGTTATATTCTCTATAACCGCTATTGCTTATTTGCTAACCGCCATTAATTCGATTTTAATTTGACATTTATATTGACATTATTTTGACCTTTTGGCATTTATATTTCTTTCTTTTTGAATTTATTTGTATTGTCTATGGTCATCAATAAACTTGTATTGTAAATAGTTAATGCTGTTTCATTCAATTAGTATTTAAGAGACTTTTTCAGCTGCCCAGAAGAACGCGAACTCCTGAATTAGTTACGTTCTTAGCTTTCCGTGTCCTCAGCGAATCCACTGAAGACCGTGGCACAAAGAGCAGTACCAACATGCGGTCTCACGTTAAACTGACCTGGCGCCCGAGATTAATATTTCCGGAGATTTATTCATACTCGTATTCTATTGTAATATAAAAATTGCGCCGTTTATGACATCGCTGGACTCGATGGGGGGAACAGATTGGCTCTGTTTGCATTGCTAGAAATCATTATTACAAAACATCCACAAAATTCAGTATAGATCCTTACGTCAGCACTAGGATATATGAAATCAACGCCACTATCGTCATGGAAATGGAAGTTTGCGTTCCTCCTCTAGTCCCAAGGGCACAATTTCTAGCTAAAAATACATTTTAAGTTCCGCATTGTCTTCTTGCATAGACATAGAGATTGTTGAAGATTTACATTCATTGATTAACAATCATTCAAAATATTTTGGCAAATCTCTTACTAACCGCAAACTGTCTTACCATCTGCCTATTTTGAATGTCTATAATATTTCAAATATATAAATTCTATCAATAAGTTACCAAGCTACAATAGCCATTTTTCTACACTTACAAAAAAAAAAATCATTTAATGAAATTCAAGCCGCCGCTGTTAATGAATCCCTCTATAATCTCATACATATTCCCCTATAAACTCGTACAGAATTCAAATGCAATTACTTCCTCTGCTATATGAGTTTTATACCAATAGTTCGAATATACAAAAGTGCTCGCTGAATTATCTTTTCAAATTTTTTGGGCGTCCTGCAATTCGGCCAGTAGGTCATAGTCCGGATATGCCTATTCCTGAACCACCAATGACTATTGATAATGTTATTTTGGTTATGTCAAGTGATGATTCTCTGCCTGATAGAGATGAACCAGTTGAAGATGTCCCATAAAGAGTGTAGAACCTCAATTGTTTCCTCAAACCGAATTAAATGATTTGGTCAGAAATTTGGGCTTAACAAAGAGAAACGCGAGATTGCTTTGCTCCAGACTCACGGAAAAGAACAGTTACGACATGGAATTTCAATTCAAGTGTACAGGACAAGAGACCAGCAACTTGCTCAGTTTTTCAAACAAATCGAGGATTTAGTATATTGCCAGAATAATGCCGGTCTGATGAATGAATTCGGAATTGAATACAAAAAAGAAGAAGGAAGCCTATTTATTGATTCCTCTAAAACTTGTTTAAGAACAGTTCTGTTACACAATGGTAATATCTATGCATGCATTACCTGTTGCTCATTCTATACACATGAAGAAAAGTTACAAACACCTAAGTGTAATTTTAGATCAAATAAACTACTCCACTCATGGATACATGATATGTGGTGACTGAAAAATATCATACATGCTTCTTGGTAAGCGAAGTAGTTTTACTAAATTCCCATGTTCCCTTTGTGAATGGGATAAGTAGGGCACAAGATCAGTATTGGGCTTTGTGAAAATTTTCCACATTTGTCTGAAGCAAAATTGAAGGAGGGTGTCTTTGTTGAGCCTGACATTAGAAAAATGATGTTTGGTCCTCAATTTGAATTACATATGACAGTAAATAAGAAGCAATCCTTCGGCACGACGACGGGTAGCCTTGTAATTTTTAATTTGATTTTTACTTTCAACTAAACTAAAAACGTGCTCTATCTAAGATTTTATCAGTTTACCCCTACTAATCTACCTCATAATTTCTACTCTACTTTTCCGTACTTCTAATGATTTGCTAAGTTCTAATGTATTTTCATCTGATTACCTATTAACCCTAGTCTAGTAATTACGGACGCCATAATTGATATTTGTCTAATCAACTTTGCTTTCTTTACTGACACACATACAATGCAATACTATAAGTTTCTTTGTGTATTATCTAATCATCAATCAAATCTATGCTTGCTGATAACAGTGGTGGCGATATGCTCTATGCCGATTCTATAAGCAACCAGTGTCGCCCGCCTTCTACTTTAAATTTATGTAATTTAGCGTCATCGAAGCGTTTTTTGCCAACGGCGGAAATAATGCTTCCTTTCGATTCTCATAGAACTCAACTCAACCGATATGTGAGTATCCTATGCTGAATGTTTATACATTGTATTTATTTCATGAATAAAATTTTAAATGAAACTCTAAGTGTTAAATAACATTCATAATTCTTGCAACTAGTTCGTACAGACACAAAATACTTAAACCACCAAAACATTTCAAAGAATCTAGCTATCTTGGAGATATTAGATGATTCTTTCATATTATTATTACAAAAAGTATATACAGTAGAACTAAATTAAAACGATGACAAATCTTAGCGTTACAATATCTTTTAAAAATAATTTTACATATTTATAAAAAAATATGTAAAATTCTATCCTATTCTATTCTAAAGAGAACCGCTTCCAAACCCTATAAAATATGATCAACGGTGAAGGACAAATATCCTATATTCAATTTAACACAACTGAATAACACCCACCACACCCGCTAACAAGCAATTTCAATCCATTTAAAGTCAGCGAAGCCACGATAATTTCACTTGCCTGAAGGGAAATACATGCGAAGGAAACAAGCGGCAAGAACCATACAAAAATAATCGTAAATCAATGCTGATGCTGGTGAAGTTTAAATCTCGTACGCTCTACCGCAAACTGTCAGCTTTCGCCCAAAACGCCGTACAGTGATTCTTACAATGATAGAGCATAGCCAACTACTAAAAAAAGGCGGTTTAATCACAACCAGGTTTTTCTTGTAGTGTCTTTCTAATTGTTATAGTTGGCTCGGTTGAAAAAATCTTTAATAGAAATAATGCATTAGATTTAATAGAAATACGTACATTATAATTTAAAATGTAATAAATTAATGTAAATTTAGTATTGTTTTTTGATCCATAATAAGGGTGTTTTAAATTAAATAATTTGTTTGTACTTCTTTATTTCTTTATATTGTTTTGCGACCGGTTTCGCCTATTTTAGTATAGGCATTGTCTGGCAGCTACATATAATAAATTTAGATTGTAATTAAAATTAGTAACATTTTGATTTACAATTTTGTTATTTGTTTTGTTTAAGTTGTTGATTCTGTGGGTTTTATGTGTAGACTGTCGTTTTGTGTGTTTAATTGAGTGGGAATGGCGAGTGCGTGTATGTCATGTGTCATTTGCATAACGCATTGATGTGTAGTTGGTTTTGTTTCGGTTTGTTTTTTTAAATAACGGGGAATGTGGGGGTAAATCTAAATGCACAATATGAACGGAAACAGTAGGAATATAGGAGTTCATTATAGGACACTAACACCCCGATGAGTCTAGGTGCTAAGTTCGCTGAGTGACTGCAACTAACTGCGATTACCGCATGTTAGAATTATACATCCCAGTGAATATAGCTTAAAAGAGACCACTATCAGCCACAATAACACCGTGATTACCGCAGATGGTATCGCTACCGAGCGACTAAGACCAACCCTGATTAGCGTAGATTAGAAATATACGCTCCAGTGGATTGTATGATAGGTATCACTATAAGCCACAATAACACCCCGATTAGCACATGTGTTGCAGTTACTGAGCGAATAAAACTAACCCCAAATAGCGTAGATTAGAATTATACGCTCCAATGAATAGGAAGCAGGTTGGTGATGAGGTAAAAGAGAAACGAAGCTATTCAAAATTACATGTTATAAACAGAACAGTGTATGGTATATAAAAGCGTTCACCAAATGTGTTATTATCTCGGTAACTGCCCCTCTGCCCATTGTCTCTCCTTGTCTGACTTGGCTGGTAACTCTGCTGTTGGTGGTCTTGCTTCGAGTTCTCAAAATCAGGAACTAAATAACTCAATGCATTTTATTTTATTGATTTAATCTATTTAATTTATGTCTCGTAACATGCTTTATTACAGTAGTTTGTTCCGAACCCGCAATTCAAGTAGCACGTCAGGAACTTGACCGTTTATAGTTACTAATTTGTTAAATGTTACTCATAAGTGTTAATTTTCAAATGTTTTCCAGTTTATATAGTTTAATTGTGAAAATGCACGTTATATATCCCTTTACATATTTTTTATGAAATTGGACACTTATTTTCGAAAAATAAAATTGGGAGGGAGTAAGATATATGCTTTTAATTTATTTAAAATACTAATTTACTTTTTTAACATTTTATTGTTGATTATTTGTATGCAATAACTTAATGAGAGGAGGTCACATCCTGTTGGGATACACAAAAGGTAATTGTTAGTTTGCAACGTAGAAACACAGGTAAGCCTTCTCACAGAGAAACACAGGTAAGATCTGGGGCCACAGCAGATCATACATAAACCCGAAACGTGGTCTCTAATATTAATAAAATCACAATGAATGTATTACAACCGAAAGAAAAAGAAAAAAAAATCATTATGATCGAGAAAGTAGTAAGTTACTTTTGCAATTAATATAATCCCTTTTAAATTTACTTTTTTTAAGAAACGGTAATAAAATGCTAAACAATTACAATATTTCATAGAATTTAACTATTTGAATGATTTAGATGGGTACTGAGTATTGAAAGTGGATACAGTAGAACGAAATTAGAATGATTTCTCCCTTTTTCCCACTTTATTAGGATATCCTGTGAAATAAAGAAATGAACTAAAAATAAAGACGTATTTAATAATGACTTGATATAACCATTTCATAAAAAAAAACAGAATTTTGTTCATTGTTTTGCGTCAATTCGTCTCATAGTGCGATGGTCCAGCACAACGATCCGATTAGATCAGGTGTCATTAATAAATGTTTAATTATGTTGTAACTACCTAGCCAAACGTACTCCATGTGGACTAGTTTCGATTTGGAGACAAGTGCTTTAATAACAACTTTAATGAAAAATGCTACTATATATCTGCATTTAATATTGCACACTATCCATTAGGGCTGCACACAGTTCAGTTGCATTCTGGAAAAAATCATATTTTGAGGAGAAACTACTAATACAAATAAAAAAAAAAATTACAAAAAAATACTACTAAAGAACTGACTACCACGAAAAGATGAACGCAAACGTTCGATTTAATATGATGATTTGAAATTAATATAACTATAATTAATAAATATAAGAAATTAATATAATTAATATAACATTGTATCTTTGAAAAAATTTACTCGCTTAGGGATCGAACCTGGCTCTCCCAATTTCCAGTCGGGTGTTTAGTCCACTACACTAACGAGGCGTGAATTTTCAAAAAACAAATGATTTTATAAATATTAAATTCTCGTATGATCAATCTACGAAATTTTTATTTATAAACAATAATTTTGCAGTTACTAAGTATTTTGCAGATGCTTGACTAATTGGGACAACTCCAATGACATCTTGAAAAAACGAGGACATATAATTAGTTTATCAGAGGAGAAAAATATCCATATACGTTAAAATAACTACTAGTAATTATAAAGTAACACAAAAAAAGATAAAAATTGGTGGACGTTATAACGGTTGACCTTACGTAAAATTATAGAGAAGTTACCATTATTATGAGAAAACTTTAAATCCGTTACGTCAAAAATAAATATTAATTTCATATTATTATCCCTTATTTGGAGGCACCATTCAGAAATAATACTTGTTACGCCTCTGTATAAATTGCAGCATGCGTGTAATGGCAATACTAAAATCTGACAGCTGATTGAAAAGGTAATTATGAGTATTATACAACCACCGTACTATATTATTTAGTCCTAAAAATTACTGTAATAATGGAAATTAGTAACAATGTAACAAAGCATGTTACGAGACAGATTAAATATATTAAATCCATTATATTTCATAGTTCTTCATAATAAATAAATTAAAGCAATTAAACAAATGAACTTTGGGAACCCCAAACAAATAATGAATTTGAATGCATTTATTATTTGTAAATATTAAAAACCTACGAAGCAGTTTGCGGTTCGCGCAATGCTTGCCATTTATGTATGTATTATAATATGTATTATAATATGTATGACGAATTATGCACGCTATATATATATATATATATATATATATATATATATATATATATGTGTGTGTGTGTGTATGGGTGTATTGATGTGGTGGCTCGCGC
>WYDF02127376.1:0-10010 GCA_009867245.2 Adranes taylori
ATTTACGAACATGGACTGGAATGACATCGACAGCTCTATTCAGAGCGGCAGTGAATAAAGTAATTTGGACCATTGTGATAGCCAACATCCACAGAGGATAGGCACTTCAAGAAGAAGAAGTTTATTAGTAAAGTATCTGAGATTCATATGTGAGGCGTGAAAGTATGCTTATTGAATGATTAGGTTTCAAGATCTGGTGCTTATTCTTGCAAAACTTTTCATCATTTTTTTGGGACTAAAAATTATGTGTATTTATTATTACTGTGGATATGATCATTATCATGTCAAGTAAAATATTTCTCGGTCATGAAATTATATAATTTTAAATAAGTTTGAATATTTGTTGTATCACTCTGTAACTGATATATCTTTAAAACATAACTAGTGATTGCATTTTTTCTTACTTACAATTTTTTTATTGAGTAGTGTTCCTCTTCTTCTTCTAGAACATATGCATATTAAAACGCTATGAAGAGGCGCTTTTGATATTTTATTACATTGTTAGCCTGCCTTTCCTTTATAAATGTTTTACATTTTTCTTTTTAATTTATATTTATTATTATTATCTCTATATGAATTTACATAAAAAACTCATTTTTTCTCGCTGATAAACTATCGTTAGATGTTTTACTAGCAATTTGTCGCATTTTGTCTCAAGACTTCCTGACGATTTTATAGTTTTTAAATTAGTTATAAATTCTCTTTTTTCTCTCTCTCGTCTCTTTATCGTTGAGTATTTATTATTTGTTATAAAAATGTTCATGCCGAATTTAGGATTGGAGATCTTTTTTATTGTTGTTATTAGAGTTTTATAGCAAAACACAGTTAATAGATAACTTTGTATTATATTAAATCCCACATAAAATTATATATAAGTTGTCGTAAAAAATAATCAGTATTAAAATAATTGCATCATCTTGATTCTAAATAATGTTTTTTTAAGCATAAGGAAATTATTAAATTATATTGAAAATTATTTAACTTAACTCATTGATGCTGAACTAACTTTATATATTGATTGTTTGTTTTTATTTACTTTAGTGGCGCTACAGTCCATTAAGTACACGGGACTTGGCTACTACAGATTTTCGCCAGTCGTCTCTCTGGATAGCCAACTATTTCCAGTTCATGCGACTCCTCTCATGCGAAGCTCCTCTTCTACGTCATCCAGACAGCTAAGTCTAGGACGGTCCACGCATCTTGTTCTTACAGATCTTGAGTTAAGAACCTTTTATGGCACTCGGTGATCTCGCGTTCTCTGGATGTGGCCAAGCCAACGTTGTCTTCTTGCCTCGATGTCTGACACGTTGGAGCATAATAGAGGTCTTCCAGTTCTCTATTTTCCACTCATTGTTCTCGTGTAGGGTACCAAAAATCTTGCGATAGTCTTTCCTCTCCCAGGTGCACAGTAGGTTCTATACGTTCTCCTATTATTTCCAGATAGTTTCCATGCCATACAAGACCACTGGCTTGATAATGGTTTTAAATACCAAAAGTTTAAATTTTTTGAAAGAAGAGAAAACATAAGTAGCTTCAGGAAGTTAAAGAAGTAGCGCTACTCTTGCTTTGATTTCGTCGGGTACTTTGTTGACGTGTGTTAGGATGCCGCCCAAATATTTGATTGCAACGACCCTTTAAGGGTAACCATTGCATTTGTCAGTGTTCTGCCATCTGATTGAGTTCCTAGTGTGTATCATATATTTTGTATTCTCCTTGTTGACGTGTAACCCCATTTTCTTAGCTTCGTTCTCGACGGTTTGCACGTTCTCGTTTAGGTGTCTGATGTGTGTGGCTAACATAGTAATGTCGTAAGCGAAGCTCTGGGATGTTCTATTAAATATTGTGCTTTCCGAGTTTGTTAGTACTTTCCTCATGACGGATTCCATGGCGATGTTGAACAGAGTACCTGATAATGAGTTCCCTTGTTTGAGATCATTGTAGTATCAAATTGCTCTGAAAGTTTTTCATGTATTTTTTATGAAAAAACTGTATTTTTCATGTAGTTTTTCATGTTACGTTGTATTCATAACACTTCTCCAGAAGCTTCCTTGAAGTAAACATCTGATTTGTCTTTGACCTTCCAGGTCTAAACTCACATTGGTATTCGCCGATAGAAGCTTCCGTGTAAGCATTTAATCTCTCGTTGAGGATTTTAGCAAATATCTTGTACTCTACATTGAGTTATGATATCTCTCTATAGTTCCCGCAATGCGTCTTATCGCCTTTTTTATGTAAAGGTACAATAACTGATATATTCAATTCCTCTGGAATTTCTTCTGACCACATCTTTTTAATAAGATTTTGCATTTCATGGGTGCGTTTCGCTCCTCCATACTTGAATACTTCCGCCGGGAGTGAGTCTTCTCCTGTGGCGAGATAACTAGTCATTTACTTTATGGTGCCTTCTATCTCGTTCCGATTGGCCCTGGCCCGTTCCCATGTGTGACTTCCTCCATCTCGAAAGGTTGTGTGTCTTGGATGTTTGTAAAAGCATGCAGTAAGTCGGCTAAGTCGGGATTCCTGAGGCTTCTTGGTGATTGGATGAAGTTTTTATTTACCTAGGCGCCAGAGAATTGTATCCAAATCTCGGCATAAAAAATGGTGCAAGTGCACACGAGCAATAAAAATCATAAGTAACAATAACAATTAACCACGAAATTGGCTTATAAGTAACACAGATTTCCAGTAGAGAGTAATCATATCCGGTTTCTTGAACTCAGTAAAGCAAGTTAGGCCCCCTCCATTTTCCTCCATTTGTGCTTATTGAAAATCCCATTGGATCAATCCAGCGTAACCCAGCGACTAATCAGATAATTAGAAATTGAAACATTGAACAAGAAGAACGACAATATTTCCACTTGGAGTATTTAACAATAATACCAATATTAAAACAATACAGTTTCCCACGATAATATAGTCGAGACAATTCAAACCTATTAACCATGTCGTCTGCACGCAGCGATATCTTACAGGAAACTAGGAACCGTTCATCGATTTTCTGTAAGTCATTCAGAGCTCAGAATCCAGTTAGTCAGAGTACCTACCTACTCTAAGAAGCACTCTACCTTTTACAAGTATCATCAGTATTACTTTTACAAATACAACTTTGACGATATCAACTTTCTCTTAGCACCCTTATTTGGCCAAATAACAACCCTCATAACAAACACGACAAATTTTTAACAATTAACGAGATTCCGTTCTATTCGCCCATGAACCAGCCATTTGAACTTCAAATTTGTCCAATTACACGCCTATATATATATATATATATATATATATATATATATTGACATGCCAACATAATAACAATTCACAAATGGGTTCAAATATTAATACACAGGTTCCATAAATGTAACTTCTTCCACAGGTACGTGTAGCTTTACTTACGCAGTAAATAAAGTACAGAAGCCTTTTTAGCTAACAAAAAACCTTCTAACAAGCTGAATCCAATATACAAGGTGTTACTATGCTAATAACTGCAGTTATTGCTGAAACATAATATTAAAGAGTTACCAAAATAATGCTGGTATTAATCAAATTCAAACTTATATCTGAGGTCAAAATAATTTCTATAAAAGATGAGACGGAACGATGAAATAAAATATTCAAAACAGATTCACAACGAGAGAATTCTTAACAACAGGTAACTAATTATAATTGATTAATTACTTGAATTTGCTTGTGTTGTTAAAACCCAAACCTCATAAAATTGGCTAATATTCCGCCTTTAAGTATTTAGTACAACCAACTTAGGACAGGATGGTTATAACATAAATACGAATTTGAAATAATTGAATTTGTTTATGGAAACGTATGATGAAAGAAACGATTGTTCACGAGGTGTTTCGCGGTTGTTCACTAGGTGTTTTAGCTTTAGCTTCTGGAATACGCTTCACGCTAAACCAATCTTGACTTTAATTTCCACATCCGAATCCCAGTCTTCTGTCAACCAGCATTCAAGGTATTTGAAGCGCGGCGCTCTGTCAATCGCCTTCCCGCCCAGCGTGTTTACAATATGTTCTACCAGTTGTTTACTAATTACCATCATCTTTGTTTTTTGGGTGTTCATCTAACTCCTTACTCTCTGTATTGATTTTGTTTTAGAAGAAACTGAAGCTCTTCTGCATTTTCTGCTAAATTCACGGTGCCATCTGCTTACAGGATATTATTCAGTCGTTTACCATTGATTTTTATTCCTTTGTACATGAGGATTTTTGATTCTGTACATGTCATATAGAGCATTTTTGAAGATAGCTTCTGAGTATAGGTTGAATAAGGCTGGGGATAAAATGCACCCTTGTCTCACGCCTTTCTTAATTATGATCTCCTCAGTGGTCTCTGACTTTAATCTAAGGTGTTTGGTTCCAGTACAGCTTCTTAATTATATTAATGTCCTTGCTATCGAGTCCAATGCGTTGAAGTCGGCTTACGAAAATGCCATGTTTTACATTATCGAATGCTTTTGCGTAGTCAATGAATCACGCGAAAACATTATGTTGTTGATCAAGACATTTCTGAAACAGAACAAGAATGGAGAACAAGACCTCTCTCGATTTGAGACCGTTTCTGAACCCAAACTGAGTTTGACCAAAGTTTTCCTCAACTTTCCTCCATAGCTGAGTATGCAGTATTCTCAAGAATACTTTGAGTGCATGGCTCATGAGACTAATGAGTTAATAGTCAGTACACAGCTTCGCATTCGATTTCTTCGGCAAGTTGATGAACGTAGATTCCAACTAGTCTGAGGGGATGTTTCCGGTGTTGTATATTTGGTTAAACATCTTAAAGAGGGTGTTATTATTGTCGATGTCTATCAGTTTGAGTAGTTCCACGTTAACTTCGTCTAGGTCTACTGCTTTGCCAGTTCTTGTTCGACTCATTTTCTCAGTTCTGCGTTGAGGATTTCAGGCCCTGCCGTTCCTCGTCGATGCCATCAAGTGTATTTCGGTCGTCTTTAAGGAGTTCGGTGATGTACTTTTTCCACACTTCCAGTTACATCTCTTTATGTACACCTGGTTTATTATCATCTCCAACCAGCTTCGCCACTAATCGTTTTCGGGTGGTGTAGATTACTCCCTTTACTCGTTTATGCAGGTTGAAACTGCCATGCTTATTTCTAAGTACTTCTATCTCTCTACAACGATTGTTTATAGAAGCTTCTTTTGCTTCCCTTATTTTTATCCTAATGATGTTGTCAATATTTTTGTAGACATCTACATGAGACTTAAGTTTTCTCCGTTCATTCATTAAGTCAATAATCCAATCCTTTTTCTTTTTCATTGTTTCGTATTCTCGCTGATCTACAGTTGTTTCTTTTAGCGTTATTTCTAGTTTCATTTACATCGAGTTCCAGATTCATCTTCAAATTTGCGATTTTCTTGCTGACTATGTAGGACAGTTTATTCCTTACCTCGTCATTATTGAGCCTGTTAATGTCAATTCTCTTAGCTGGTTGTCTTGCTTGCTGTATTTTTAAGCCTAGTTGGATCTCTGCGACAAGAGGATTGTGATCTGAGTTGATGTCGGCGCCTGGGTATGTTTTCACGCATTTCACATAGTTCTTGAATCGAGAATGGATCATAACAAAGCGCGGAGCGCAATGTGTAGAGGCGGCGAGGTAGAAGCGGGAACTACGTATTGGTAAGGACTAGGTTCTTGTCCTGACAGAACTGCAGCAATCTGTCACCTCTCTCATTTCTCTGGCCTAGGCCGTACGGTCCCACAATTTTGTTGACCTTGCCTTTGACTATTTTAGCATTCAGGTCTCCCATGACGATGTTTGTGTCATGATCTTTTAACGCTGCCATCAGCTCATCGATTTGTTTGTAGAATGCTTCTACTTCTTCATCTGGTTTGTCGAGAGTTGGCGCATTTACCTGTATGAGATTGACATTCTTTGGACGTCCTTTTAGTTGCAAAAGCATGCAACGTTCTGAGTACGGGACAAAGTTTGAAACACTTATCTAAGCGTTGTGACACAAGCATGCCAACATCGTGTCGGTGGTGTAGGTCGTCTTCAGGGCTGCCTGAGTAGTACATTGTAGCTCCATCTTTGTTGCACTTCCCGTTTCCAGGCCAACGTGTTTCACTAATTCCCAGTATATCAAGATTCATCTTATTCATTTCCAAGACTGTATTTTTCAACTTTCCTACCTGGAATAGTGTCCTTACGTTCTACGTTGCAATGTTCATTGGTTTGTTGTTTCGATTCTCGTTGACCAGTCGGATCCTTTCCAAGTAAAGCCTTTTTTCTACCTCTTCTTGGCTGGTAGCATATTTCACACCTCCGGACCCGGAATTATGAAGGCGCCGGTCGCTAGCCGGATTGCCCTGCATATCATTTTCATTTCGTTGTACTTCCATGATGATATTCAATGGGCATTTATTAGTGCAGTCCTCCCCATCTCGCTCCCCTCCTTCTGCACACTTTAAGTCAGCCGCCCATTCTGGGCCAGACGCTGTTTGTAGTCGTCCATTCTGGGTCATACAATACAGTGCTAGTTTTGGTCCTCCCCGGATATTTCATTTCTCCGGTACCACCTATATCTAGGAGGCATTTCCCTATCCGCCACCCGGGGAGGCTCCAGATGGAGGACTAGTAACCCCCGCGTCGGGGGTTGCACTTATACAAGACGTTAATTGTGATGGAATTTTTGGCGAAAAATGTAATATTATTCTTGATCAATTCGGTTGCCTTTTCCTATTTTAAAATCTAAAATTACCAGTTCGCTAAAAGCCTTTTCATTAAAATTGAATTGTTAAATAAAATTCTTTAGGAGCTAATGGTTATCCTGGAAAATGCTTACAAAAAGTAAAAATAGAGTTGTATATGTATCAAATATTTCAAAGACAATAAACTAAATATTGATGATTGTTAAATAATATGTGTTTTTCTATGACAAATTTCGAGAAACTTGTTGAAAATATAAGTTTTCTAAAATATAAATAAAATGATATTTAATCATGAAAATATTATATTATACTTGTAGTGTCATTATGTCAATAAAATTTTTAATTCGTCCAAAAATATGGAGGTATAGCGGACCAATGATATATATTTGATACCTTAAAATGCAAATCTTCCTAACGTGCTGTAAGATCGCTTAATTGGGCAATTAGTAAACAAAAATGATTGGAAAATCACATCTATATTAATATGATATCAATCGCTATAGTGTACTTATTAAATTAATTGTTGACATCGCCTAGTACACATTTAATCTGTTATAATAAAAGATTTGTTCAGGTTGAGTAAATTTTATGTTGATAAAAATCACACTAAATAAAACTTACGTGAACTATGGATCTTATTTGCAATTTAAATAAACTAACGTACGACGAGCGCTGGTTTCGGAGTTTTGGCTCCTCGTCAGGTACGTTTAAGTATAATCATCGGCGTCCTAAAATTACGCCACAGACTCAGTCCTCACAAATGAGTATACTTTTATTATTTGTACCGTTAGTTAATTTGAAAGAGCTTTGTGATGGAAGTTGGCCGGCGTACCAATAAATTTATATGTTATCCATCATTATAGTCAGTGGCGAATAGAAGGGGTTTATGAGATCTAGCCCATATATTTTATGAGATCTTTATGTTAATTTTATTGCTGTTTAATAAATGTTATTGTCGATGACGAGTCCAAATTGTAATGATGTAAGGGGTCAAATCTGTGAGTAATCCGTTAGTGTGATATAATTTTTGCCTAAAATAGGTATTTCAACTTGATAAACCATACTCCTAAATCTTGTTTGTTTTGAAAATGTCATCTGAATAAATATTTCTGTGCACAACATGTTTATTGTTCTAAAGTTGTAGATTAGTAAATCAGCCAGGCCAGTATGTAATGTAAATGATTTTTCCGCACAAAGATAACTATATGTTTCTATGCTAATCAAACTATTTCTATAGGTTCCTAAATAACTAGACGTTTCTAAACAATTATTGAGCTAATTGAATATTGAATGTTAAATTACTATATACAATTCTCATAAAGTTACACTATCAACACTTAATACATCAACCTTTGCTTTTTGTAGTTGTAATATTTCTGATTTCGTATATGAATGATGAAACCATCTACGAATTTTCCTTAGAATCTAAAGTAAAATTCTAATAAAACTGTATCGTATGAACTTTCCTTATAAATTAAAACGGCATCGGATGGACTCAGCTTAATGGCTATTATGCTTTTAGTTCAAATCTATTAATTGATTAGTTCAGATGGGATCAACAATTTATTAATATGGCGTTTGGTGGGTTACCACTACGAAGGTTCTGGGCTCGATTTCCAGCGTCGACGATAGTTTGCGTTGAAAATTGAATCTAGGCAACACACGATACGAGGTCGGTAATTATAGGAGGAAGGTAACTATAATTTATCATGCACTCTATAGGGGTAGATGTAAAACGTCTACCAATAAAGGTTGGTAGACGAAATTATCTGATACCTACCTATAAGCGTCGATGGCGGAGGCTCGAAAACACATAGTCGGTTATAAGCCTACACGGCAGAAATAGGCCGACTATAAATAAGTATATTAAAATACAATACAATTCATTTGCCTAAATTAATAAACTATTGTAAACGGTTAATTAGAGTTTATTCAATATTCGGATAGTATTTATTAATTTATGTGATTCTCTAACAGACATTGAGACTTTGAATTAGCTTATCTGTGCTTATTCGTGTTAATTTTGCATAAAATTGTGCCTTTCTATAGAACTTGATCATGATCACGTTCTCGGGTCCAGAAGAATGATTGAATAAATAATTTTATAGAGGCATAATGTCTTTATTATCGATAGAACGGGCAATATTGCCTGTTCTGTATGCTTCCGAGCTTCTGACTACTAGCTTACGCTGGTTCGTGTTGACACTGAATATTTTATCGTCGTGAATTTATATTTTTGTGTTATTTTTTGGCGATAGACCTTGTGGATGTAAGAAGTTTTAATAAAATACATTAGTCGAATATTTATTTCTTCTGTAGAATAGACGACGTATCAAAAAGAAATGATGAATGCGTTCTAGGCGGTTAGTAAGGTAAGAAAAGAAATCGTTTAATAGCCACCTGTAAGCGACGAAAAAGTAGAATGAGAGAAATAAACGAGATTACAAATTTCTGTTAAAATTCGGTCCTAAATAAATTCGCTTTCGAACTTTAAGAATCAGAGAATAAATAAACACTCAAGTCCTATAATAGAATTGGCGAAAAAAGTATATCCGAATTATAACCTCACTTTTAAGTACATATTTGTTTACATGTTTTTGTTTTTAAAATATCAATAATATAATGCCAGTGGCGTATCAATATTCGTGAAATGCATGTGTAGTTTCACATTACAACAAATTAAAATCATAAAAATTACATATAAAATTTTATGGTCACACAATATTATACATACACAGAATATTTAAGAATTCCTATATTATCATATAAAAGGTTGTAGACAAATCAAAACTACAGTAGAAATAGATTTCATATCAAAAGATTTTAAAACTGCTGGTTTTAATGAGATTAGATTGGACGTTATAATAAGATTATAGTATAATTCCTCCTATCATAATAGGATTAATGAAAATGTTACATACAAGAAAGATATCACATTACCTAAGTGATGTTGACGTTTCTCATTGTTGTTCAAAATATTAGGTTATGTCTGAAATGCTGACCAATTGTGTGTGTACCAATTGTGTACTAATGCTGACCAACTCATAGATGTGATGATTTGAGACATGCATTAAGTTCATCAGCCGGTGTTGAACTCTAACTATTTAATAATTAACAATGCCATACACATAAAACATAAGCCATAAAGAGAACATAAAACTATTAAGACGCCATAATTATATATATATATATATGTACATAAAGACTGAATTCTCAGCATCTTAGATGCTGTTACAAAATTATATATATATATATATATAAACTTGCGTGCATAGAAATCGGCCCACTTTAAACTTTTGACTTGAAATATATTTTTTTCAGAAACTATTAATCGG
>WYDF02127387.1:0-10010 GCA_009867245.2 Adranes taylori
GGTATGGGAATAGAGGGAGGGAATTAAAAAAAGGGTCAGGGAAACGTTAAGGAAAGTCAGAAGGGGAGAGGAAAAATTGGAAGAGTATGCCAGCGTAAAAAGAGAATGGAAGGAGGAAGGGAGGAGATGGGGAGTTAAAAGGAGGAAGAAGAGAGGATGTTATAAAGGGGTTGAAGAAAGTGAAGGATATTTGGTGGTATCAAAGAGAGAAAGGAAAGAAGGGGGATAGAGAAAGGGCGGGGAACATAATGCTGAGGGCTTGGATGGAAAAATGTAGGGAGCAATAGTGGGGAAAAACAACAAAGGGGAAGCAGTACATAACGGTGGTGGAAAGGAGAGGGATGAAGAAGGAATATAGGAGCAAATTTAGGTAGAGAAAATAATAAGGGAAATGGGAAAGATTAAGTTGGGTGGTGGCGGAGGGCCAAATGGGATTCCATTTGAGGCGTGGAAGTAGTTGAATAAGAAGGGGGTGGAAGCTTTAGCAAGGAGTATGAATGTGGTATAGAGGGGTGAAGAGAGGATGCCGAGTGATGGGAAGGAGGGGAGATAATACCAATATACAAGATAGGAAATAGTGTGAGGCAGATAGTTATAGGGGGGTGACTATAATGAATGGGTTATATAGATTGTATGCTAGGTTGTTGCATAGTAAATTGCAGAAAGAACTGGACGGAAAGAGAATACTATCAAAGACGCAGGTGGGATTTGTGAGGGGCAAGGGTACAACGGATAACATAGTAACGTTAAATTACGTAATAAATAAGGAAGTGAGCGTAGGGAGGAAGTTGCATCTGTTGTTCCTGGACCTAAGCACGGCATTTGATAGGCTGGATAGAGTGAGGTTTTGGAGTAGTATGAAGGAGGTGTGAATAACGGAGAGAAAGTATGAGAATGTAAAGCGGTTATATGAGGGAAATAGAGTTAGAGCGAGAGTAGAAATGGATGTGTCAGAGTGGTTGAAGGTAGAGAATGGGGTCAGACAAGGATGCCCTCTGAGTCCGAGTCTATTTAATATATATGTCTCGGACTAGGAAGAGGTGTTAAAGAAGGGGCTATCTGGTGGAGTAATGGTGGGGAGAGAAACAATATGGTCATTGGCATATGCGGATGACATAGTGTGTATGGCGGGTAGCAGAGAGGAGATGAATGAGGTGATAGAGAGGGTGAATAGATATATGTGGAAAAGAGAGATGGAGTAAATGTGAATAAGACAAAGGTTATGGTGTGTAAAAGAGCAGGGAGAGAAAGTAAGAAGGATGTGTTTGTATGGTAGGATAATCGAGTGTATGAATGAGTAGGGCGGGGAGACCTCCCCGGAGAACGTAAAGATGATAGTGAAAGAAGGCGGGAGTAGCAGCAGAAAGTTTATGGAAGATATAGAAGAAGAATTTCGGGGATTCGGTGAAAATGAGGTTAAGAATATTGGATATATTTGTAGAAAGTATGCTAATGTATGGGACAGAGGTATGGGCGGTAAGGGAGAGAGACGAGACTGAAAGAAGGATCGGGAAATACTTAAAGAGGATTTTGGGAGTGGACAGGTCGACACAGGCGGAGATAGTCTTACAGGAGATCAATGGGTACAAGTGCTGGGTGAAAGGGGTATAGAAGATGGAAAAATACAAAGGGAAGGTGTTGCAAGGAGCGGCGGAAATAATTGTGAGGAAGGTATATTTGTGTGTTGGAGGAGGTGGAGAGAGGAGAAAAAAGGAATAGATGGGTGATGGAGCGAAAGGGAGTGTATGAGAGATACGGATGGTCGATGGAAGAATGGTATGGGAATAGATATTGGATGAGAGAGAGAGTGAAAGAAAATGTAGGATATGTGGAGGTATGGAGGAAACAGCATTGGCGAATAAGTGCGAATTGATGGGAAGGAGGAAAGGGAGGAAGCAAGGAATTGGAGGGGGTGTTTAGGGCAGAGTGGTAAAGGAAGAAAATAGAGGTGAAGATAAAGGGGATAGAAAGGAAGTAAAAGAAGCAGCATATCAGGTCATTTCATCCCTGGTGGATTAGGTAGAGGGAGTTAAAGGGAAAGGGGCATTGAATGGAAAGATGAAGAAAGGGGGTTGAGGGAAAAGGTTTACAATCAAGGAAAAAAGGGAAAGGGAAGGAAAAAGGAAGGGTTGAAATAGAAAATATAAGGGAGAAATAAGGGGAAGAAGGGGAAAGGGAAAAAAAGGGAAAATATATTTTGTTATTGGTTTTTGTCGTGGTTTTTATTGTTTTGTTTTGTTTAATGTTCTTTTCGTAATTTTATTGTAATTAATGTTTTATTTTGGTTTTTATATTGTTATTGTTATTATCAGATTGTGTAGGATTGTATGCCAATAAAGGTTAATTAATTTATTTATTATTTATTAGTATAAATTCTATCACAGTAACTTCACTACATCGGCAAATAAAATTTGTAAAATATCACAAGTAATCACGCAGAGTGATAATAATTTAAAACTAGTGAATTAATACGGTGTACACCTTGCAATTCAACCCTAACCTGTTCGTAAGGTTACATATGAAAATTTATAAAAATATTGGTTGTTTAACATTACAACACATACATAAATACACGGAAGTCTATTCTCAGGGTTTATAGAAACATTTACTTCCAACCCATTATGATTAGGATTGTTATATTCAATTAAATTGCCAAGGCGTAAATGATAAGTTCAATTTAATGTTGTTATGAAAAGAAATGCCTGAAGGTGATTTATGAATCTTGAAATGAACAAAATGAACACTGTTCAAGAAAATAATTATTTAAGAAAATAATTGTTATAAGAAAATAATTGATAAGAAAATAATTGTTAAATATTATACAATCAGTCAAATGCAACTGCAATATTCAATGTAAACAGTTAGTAATAAAATATTAAAAATCTATTTGATACCAATAGGACATTCAAACTATTATGAAAATCAACAACTACCAAAAAATAATAAAACGCCACCCATTCAATAATTGCGGTTTAAAAAACATATTAAAACAGACTTTCAAATGAATTTAAATATACGCGGACAAAAGATAATAGTAGTAAATAAATTTGTGTGAAGCACTTGAATAAAAATAATAGTAGCAAAAAAGACAATCTAATTCATAATTTCAAAACTTATTTAAAAAACAGACGTAATACTGTAAACAGCTTCCACTGTTACCGCTCAGTAACGAACGTTCAGTTCCAATGCCTAACCACCAACATATGGAACGCCCTAACGCAGGTGGCCTCAACGCAGTTAGATCCTTCCCATCAGCACCCATGACAGTTGACTCGTACACGAACGACATAACCAGTGGAACATCAAACGATAAAATCCACGCTGACCAGATTAGCGTACTTAAGCCACGATAGATGCTTCAGAACATGCCCATCAGTAACACTTCCGACGATAATTGGCCTCCTCCTAATGGCTCATCTATAAAAACGTGCAGAATATGGCGATCTCAAAACCACACCTAAACTTCACAATCAATAAACTTACCAACACTAAAACATCTCACATTTTCGACTCAACGAAACTCAAACCCCAATCTCACGATTATTGAAAATGGTGGGAAAACACATGATTCAATTAAATTAATAATATTTTAATCTGAAACCAATTCCCTTCTTGACACCTTCGTGTCTGGAAAGGAAAACAACTCCTAGAAATTCGCTATGAGCTACACTCAAAGTTAATCAAACAATCATATCACTCAAAATTATCTTTTCGGCCTCTAGAGGCCTAGTCTCAAAATGAAATATTCCGTTCCACAATAAATTCTCACCGTTACGTTTAAATCTACCAATTAAAATGGTATTACACAACATCAAGCTGGGAGGTATCACATCAGAACAATTTACTACTAAAAATTACCAATTTATTAGAATAATTCACAAATCTAATTCGCTCCGAGATAGTCCCTCTTCTATAAGCAAGGCGCCGCGCACAACCAGCACAGTTCATACTATGTGAGTTCCATTTTCGATTCGTTCAAATCAGCCGTCAGGATTTCTTCTAACGTAACTACGTTCTGTTTATTTATATTTTAATGTTACACAAATATGCCAGAAATTACTCTTAAAATGTGCTACGGCTCAAAATAAATAAAACGGTACCACTTGTCAACGAAATAGTTATGTTTTTAACGATCTACCACCCCGAAATTATTAGCAAATCACGAGCTCTAAATTTCCATAATAAAACGTATAGGCCAGTCAGATAAATCTGACGGTACTGGGAAATTAAATAATTAACAAGATTCACCACATTACAGATAATTACATCCACAACAACAAGTGTATTTTTTAGATATTATGACTTCAAGTAAATACGACATAGAACCTAAGAACAATTAATTATTTCCAACCCCTAGAGCGTAGAGTTAATTGACAGGTATGATTTAATTGAATCAATGAGTGACAAGGACACCAGCAAAAACTAATAGCAATGGCCCAGCCGAATACAAGCTAGAAAAACAGTCCCAGAATAACTCTCCAAAAAGTCGCAGGGAAAACACTGGACAGAAGGATACTGTGAATGTTACAACAAAATTGATGATTATGATGTGGATGATTCAGTTCTTGTGAGCATGTTAATAATGGGACAAGAAAAAAAAACAAAAACAACCGATACAACGGAAAATTATTAAGAAAAAAATATACAGTCCACCAGGGCGAGGTACGTTGATACCATGTGATGTAAAGCATTTACTATGTAAAGGAAAGATTTGAATGCTCCAAAATTATACCGATTAACGTGAAAATGTTCCACGATGAACTTTGCGGAACCCCCAACAAAGTGGTGCAGGACAACTTTATTGCTTTATGCATACAAACATTGATTGTTAAAAGAAAACGACCTGGTCTGGTGCATGTACTTGAGAGAAAGGATAAAATTCAGCTCACACATGTCTAGCCTCTTATTTTATTACAAACATTAATAAACAAAAATTACAAATGTGCCAAAAATTTTTATTTCGATTTCAAAAATCGGAGCTTATCATCTAAAGTCAGTCGTGAAGAAATTTCATTTTGGGTTTACAATCAAGGAAACAAGAGGAGGAAACTGAATTACTGTAAAATTTTACGAAACGGAAAACAGTGTGAGAGAATTTATTAAAGAGCTGAAAGGATGTGTGAAGCATTACAGAAAGAAAATACCTAAATGTTTATACTTACATCCCAATTTGAACACCAATAAACTTCTGTAAATATACAAAGGATCTGTAGATGAATCTCTCCATGTAAAGAGAAGTATATTCATAAATGTTTTTAGCAACGAATTTAATCTTGGATTTAATTACCATCTTTGGATATATGCATACAATGTGCTTCTATTATTGAAAAAATGGAAAAAAGGCCCTAAAGCTTTTTATAAAGTTGTAAGAAAACCAGATGATGATGAAACAATTATATATATTTTTGACAAAAGCAGCATTGTGATTTCCAATATTTTACTACATTTTCTTAAGACAACTGAATCATTACATCACAAAGAAATTACCTTTATTTGCAGATGGGTGTATTGCCCAAAATAAAAATAACTTCAATGGCAGATGCTATTTCACTTCCTCATAAAATCTTAAGAAAATGAAAAGAACCTGAGCAAGGTATTGCTTGTTTTTCCTGTTCGTAAACACAGTTTTCTCCCAGCCGATCGTGGTTTCTGCACCAACTCCTTAAAGAAGTGTTCAAAAAAGGAAGTAGCATAAGCACTATGAAAAGTATTATGCTTAAAAAGTTCAAGACAATGTTTGGAGAAAACTGGGAAAGTACTGAAAGTACATTTATTAATTGGTACTAAAATATTTTGAACCGACATATTTTGAACCGAAATATTTTGAAGTTAAGTGGAAGAAGATAAGACAATCTGCGACTGTTTAGTTCCAGAAATTGCAATTCACATTTAATTATTGTTTGATTAAACATAAATGATATTTCTACAAAAATATTTATTTCATTATTTTTTATTTTTTCCATAAATAATTTTTTCATTATTTTAAATTATTTTATGTTTCTATTGAATAATAATGTTACTAAACTTTTGAAAAATATAACAAGTTTTATGTGCTGGTCCAAAACCAACATTATCCCTTCATCTTCGTGCATAACCAACTTTCTCCAAACTAAATTGATAAATAACTAAAAAATGGTTCAACATTCCATGTACTGTAAAAATTGACCTGACGGATCAAGTTGGTTTTGCGGTGGAGCTCCTCAAATATCAATGTAGGTACAGTATAATGAAAACCTCAACATTTTCCTACCCCTGAAGTTTTGCATGAACATTTTGTGTTACAAAAAATAATTAGGAAGCGGCATAATGGCTAAGTAAAAAACATAATAACAGGACCACGATTTTGAGTTAATAAAATTAATTCCTGCAACATAGTGCCCAATGTGGGGCGCCAAAATTATGTAGTTGGATTTAATTCTGCTAAAGCGGTATGGTAGGTATCAAAAGAATATAATGACATAACTACGATCCTGCTTTAATAGAACTAAATCTTGTCAGAATGTTCCAACCCCATATTATAAATATTGATTACATATAACATATAATCAGTTGGTCTCGTAATTAGGAACGAAATAATTTTATTGTTTCTTTTTCAGACTAGAACTCAAAAAGAAAATAACTTATTCTATTTCTGTCTTGTAACAAGTTTCTACTGCGTCTTGAGAAACAAATTCAATGTGAAATCTAAACAATGCCGCCGAGAAGAAATGTAAATATTTGCATGAAACGGAAAAGATATGCCGGATAATTCTTACGTTTGAGAAGTTTTTGTTTGTTTTATTCAAATTTTTGTTGACTGATAACTGAATTTAAGTGAATGTTATGTATGGTATGACAAACATATTTCTACGAGAAATATTTTATTTGCTGTTTAAGAAAATTCAACATTGCTTTGGGCTTGGCTTAGCAGAAACCAAGAAAAGAATGCAAGTTTTATGCGCACCTTACACGGTCAGTAATACTGACATTATGCAAAAATAGTATTATTGACCGTGTAAGGACAATACTGATGGAAGAATGACAAGATTGAAGACAAATTGTTTTTCTCTTGATAGTGAAGCATCAGTATTTGGCGCCGCTTCAAAATGGTGGGGATTGGAGGAGAATCTGGCAGTATTATTCGAAGTGTAGTGTCTGAACACGTCAGTACATCAACATTAAGTAAATTCTTAAATAATTTTAGCTTTTAAAAAGAAATGAGGAATTATTAGTTAATGATGGACTTGCTCATGGTGATGAAGTGATTGATATAATTCCTCTTACTCCAATGTGGATTATAGGGTACACACTAGACCTCTCCATCTGACTCTGTTCGCTGCCGTTTCCTTGTTATTTGTCCAGGACCTTCCAATGGCTGCCACCTCCGAGTCGATGGTCCGGCGCCACGTCATTCTCGGTCTCCCTCTTTGCCTGTCTCCTTGGAGGTTCCAGCCCTAGGCTGGCTTTGTAATGTGTTGTGATCTCATTTCAAAATGTGGCGGATCCATCTCTATTTCCATTCCTTTATGATGATCTCAACCTTCCGTTTTTCGGTGCGCTGCTAGAGTACTTCCTTAGAAATAACATTTGGCCAGCGTACTACCAGTCTGACTCCCAGGCATTTATTGATGAAGGTTTGGACTCTCCGTGTGATCTCCATTGTTCCCAGTCCAAGTCCCACACCCATAAAGCAGAATAGACTTCACGTTCGAGTCAAAAATCTTAAACTTTATCTTCAGCAATAATTCGTGAGAATTCCAGACTCGTCGCAGCTGGGCGAAGGGTCCCTTTGTCTTTGTTATTCTGTTCTCAGCGTCCTCTGTCGCGCCTCCACTATTGAAAACGATGCTACCCAGGTAGCAAAAGCTTTCCACTTATTCAATCCCTTTTTTCAATGCCAATCTTGTTTTTTGTTGTTCATCCTGAGCTCTTTAGTCTTGACCGTGTTGATTTTTAATGTCACTCTCCGAGCCTCTGTTTAAAGGTAGGTGAGAAGGCAGAATTCACAAAATTCAGGTATTTCAGGCTCTCGGCCAAAGACCATTGTATTCTCCTCCTATGTCCGGTCACGTTCCTGATAACCTGGTCCAGTGTCAGCAGAAACAGCAATGGTGAAAGTAAACATCTTTGCCGCATCTTCAAATCACCTTCACAACGTTGACGATCTTTCGTGTGGCCCCATAGTTTTGCATTGTTCTCCAGATGGCTTCGTGCTGTACACTGTCAAAAGCCTTTTCAAAGTCGATAAACGCCAGATATAGTGAATTACTTAATAATGATCCTCAAGGTGTTAATCTGGTCCGTACGTGATCTGCTTTCACTGAACCCAGCCGGTTCCCTGCAAAACTTTCCACTCTGCAGGATTCTTGAAAATACTTTGATAGGTATTAGCAAGAGTGTGATGTCACACCAATTGTTGCAATTCGTTGAGTCTCCTTTCTTGGGTAGTTTAATAAGGCTTCCCTTCTTCCAGTCTTTTGCAATGGTTTCTTTACCCAAAATTTCTAGAAACAGTGACATATTCGCTGTTGCCTCATCGTATGTCTTGAGTACTTCCTGTCACAAAATTGTCTACCCCAAGTGCTTTTCTAGTCTTACGGCTCTTCAGAACTTGGATGGTGAATAAACTGAGTGAACTTGGAGAGTAATTAATGGCACAGTTCAACGAATTTTATGAAATGCTTCCAGAATTATGCAACGCATTATTTATATTTAAGTTGTACACCGTACAACATTAATTTTCGGCTTAAGATAATTTGTTTCTAAAAAACAATTTAGTTGATAATCATTCGCAAGATAAAGATGATTGCAAGAGTACAGGAAAACCACTATTGTTCGTTTAGCGACTGCAAGCAACCGTGATGCTCAGAGGTCAGTAACATACACTCTGGTGGGGTAGAACGCTATTTCAACGCTATTTCAATGCTATTTCAAAGGCTGTTCAAAGGTGTTAAGATCACTAAGTGACTGTAGCTAACCGCTATAGATCACTCAGCACCACGCTGATCAAAGGTGTTAAGTTCACCGACATTAGCAATATACACTCCAGCGATATAAGAAATTGGTAAGGCAAAAGAAGAAACAAAACTATAATAATCACATGATATAAAACAGCTTACCAAACGACCACTCATCCAGTGGTGGTCGACTACTGTTGTTGCTGCTTACATCTCTGCTTGGCTGGCTTGGCTCGGCTTGGCTGGTAGCTCGGCTATGCTGGCTGCTGCTGCTGGATGGCCTGTCTTTGAGTTCACAAGGAACTAAAATATTCTATACAATGCAACAGTAGAGGCGTGACCTCCATAGAATCTTTGTTCCACGTATTAGTCTCTATGCACGTTAGTTGTTACGTGCTACGGTCCATCATGCAAATCAGTGAAGCAGCAAAAGTTTTCCCACAAGCGACAGGGCAAACCGTATAATACTCAAATCCCATACTCTAATTTACCAATACTCATATTTACCAACGCTATATGCGTTCCCATAACATAACAGGAAGGCAGCAGCGAACTAGTTTGATAGAGTTAAGTGCCAAAAATTAATAATCCTAAAAGCCCTGGTATAGATGGAGTGGATATAAACTTGTATTGGAGTAAAAAAGAAAATATTAGTGTATAAGACTCATCACGACGAGATCATAGAATAGAATAGAATTTTATTCACTTTAAATATATTACAATCTGTCTATTTGTAGATATTATTAAGCACCTCAATTAAATAGTAAATGTAAATAGCTATTCGAATATTAATAAAAGATAAACGTATAAAATAACAAATAACATGTGTTGTCACATAAAAGATGATGAATAAATAAATAAATGTCACATAAAACATACAAGTTACTCATAATATCACTTTTTCCATAAACAACACTATTACATCAAATAAGTGTACACATGTCGTCAGCTCATTATATTCTATCAGTATTATCGTTTAAGAAAACTTCAAGTGAGAAGTATGCTTTGTCCAAGAGGAAACATTTTATTCGCGATTTAAAAATATGATATGGCAGTGCTCTAATGGGTATTGGA
>WYDF02127398.1:0-23196 GCA_009867245.2 Adranes taylori
CCCCGCTGCACCAATCCCCGCCGCACTTAAAAGGGCCAAACTCCCCCCCCCCCCCTCCCCCTGGAATCGATATCTGAACCGCCGCATACTGAAATCCCATCTGAAACAACTACTTCGAGATATTTTTAACGAATGTCTCTGATTGGGATTCTTCCTAGTCAAATGGAAAACTGGCTTAACAGTCATGACTCTCAAGCCACGAAAAGGCCCTAGAAATGTTTTGTCATATCGTCCAATCACTCTGCTTAATGTGATAGGTAAAACTTTCGAAAAGATAGTGACGACGCGAATATGAAATGTTTTTGAAATCAATAAAATTCTACAAGCTAACCCATTCGGCTGTAGAGCATCGCACTCTACACACGACGCCTTTTTCAAATTTCAAACAGATGTCACTCGCATTTTAAACAATGCCCATTGTTCCTTAGCGGTATTTCTGGACATCACCCAGGCTTTCTACTCAGTCCGGCATGCTGAACTGATTCACAAACTCCATAATTTGAATATATTTCACCTAAACTCTATAAAACTAGTCCAGTCATATTTATCTAATCACAGCACTCAAATAAAAATAGGAGATACTCTTTCTAGAACTATCCATCCTCAAACGGGAGTTCCAGAAGGATCCGTCTTAGCGCTACTATTGTAATAACGTACTGTTATGACATTCCGATCCCTACCGGCCCAAATTGTCACACTGCCTTATACGCAAACGACAAGGCCTTCTTGCAGCAACTCAACCCAAACTATCAACAGGCGAATTCAGAATTCTCTAAAGTTCTTTTCAAAGGGCTCAAAAATGGCGCGTCACATCCAACCCAAGCAAAACCCGAATCACATAAAAAATTACCAACAAGACAAAAGAGATATTCACCTCCAGCTCTGGGGAGAATCAATTCCGCTGCATGAGGATCACCTATCTTTACGATCAATTGAAGGATCAGCTGGAGCTCCGATCTAAAACAACCCCTCTCTAAAGTTAGAAAACGTGCACACTTAATATCTGCTCAAGAGGGCGATTCCGGGGCTGTGATCCCAAAACACTCCAACATACCTATAATACCTACATTAGACCAATTATTAATAACAAATCAATTCTATATTCTACTGCAAACAACAGCCAAATCCACAGTATATTACCTGTGAACGTAGAATCCTACAAAAAGTCAACAGACTCCACTATCGTTTTCTTAGCAATATCTTATACGTGTACTGCTCAGCGACACCAATCGTCTTCAGTCCGAATACCTGCAAAGGATTAACGCCGAAAACAATATAATCGCCCACTAAACTATTCGCTCTCATTGGAACACAACAAAGTACTGCTCTAGATGACCAAAAAATAAATTTCCTCGCCTACCTGCACGAATCATAAGCGGGGTTCCTATGTAGGAACCCCCGAAGATCTTCAGGAAATTTTTGAATCTATCCTACTATCCGTAAGATAACCCCGTAGCCGAAGAGTATGAAAACAAAATAAAAAGACAACAACACCTCATTTACCAATAAGGCCCATCCTAGCAACAAAAACGAACAAAGAATAATCCAACTTGTTAAAACCAAGCCCAAGGCTGAAGAGGATGGCAAATCCTAAAACCTCCCAAGTATTTTCCAATACCCTTATGTAAACCAAATTCCTAACAGGGAGTGGAGTTTTATAGGGTAACAATCCCGCACTGTTGGATGCATCGGACATCCTTCATCTTATTGAAGATTTCACCACTTCCAAAAAAATTAATACGTATAAAAACAGCACAATACGTATCAGAAAAGTTACTATTAAAACAATGTTTATTATTAATAGTGAATTCTTTATACAATTCAATGCCGTTAAAATGAATAAACAAAATTAGATTAGAAATAAAAATACAGATTATCTTTATACAGCAACATTTAATGATTTGATAAGATACTGAATTCACTATTTTTACATAAATCAGCCCTTGATTCTCTCGTAAATAGAATAAAAATTATTATGATATACACATTACGACTTTTCGTGTCATTTCAGAAATAATTGATTTCCATTTCGAACAAATCCACTAATTAATTACAAATATATAAATCGTTTACATATTATGTTTCATGTTCTATTACAATTAAACTACATTATAGAAAAATTATTAAAACATTTCTTGATTGATTTCGTCTTTTCGAACAAAAAAATACATATTTTTCTATCATGGTTGGCGCAAATGTTAGGTCACACCTACATATATGATGAAAAATATATATATATATATGTATATAAAATAAAACTTAATATTATATTTATAATACATGTATACATGCTATAAATGTATAATATAAAAAAATATAAAAAAAATCTCATCCAGTCAAAACATAGTAATCAAAATATGTACCAGAAGAATATTTTTCAATCAAGCAATAATTTAACTGGTTGAAAGCCGTAATGAATAAAACTTGTTCATGATCAAATTTTGTCCGTTAACTATTGTAAAATAATTATTCTTTTCAAAATAGATTTTGTGGTTATTTCATTTATTTGGCTTCAGTTAATGTCAGAGGACTCAATTATCTATCTGATTTTTAATTGCTTCTTAACTGCACGTTCAGCGCTTGTTCGACCCTTATAATCGGATTAAAATCGAAGCAGGTATATTATTTCTTTTGGGTCCTCTGTCATTAACTTAAGCCCATTTATTTTATTTTGTGAGCTTAAACAGCTTGTGATCAATGCGTGTATCATTCATCCAAAGTCTGAAGTTTTGACTGAATAAAATGATTATAGTGCATTGAACGTATATACATGTTTTTTTGTGTATTTGCTTCTGGTATGAAATACTTAAAATTATTGAGACCTTTTATAGAAAAATATTTACGTATTATATTAATATCGTTCACAAATTTTGAGCCTCGTATCAAATGAAAAAGCAAGCCTCGTATCAAATAGTTAGTTTGAAATATAACGTGATTATCAATTTCGTAATAGATGCTCATTGCGTCAAACACTACATATTAGGAGCTGACTGAAACTCTATAAGCAGCTCATTTAATAATTGATTTTTTTCACGAAAACAAGAGCGACTAAAATGGCATTTGTTGGGATAAAGCATTCGTTAATAAACAATAGATCAATATTTGGAATAACATAAATAAGAAACGGTTGCCGACAAAGATAAGTAGTTTTTCAAGTTTTAAAACGTTTCTGATATGCAGTTTGATTAAGTTCTGGTAAGTGTATCTTTATCCAATTTACATCTACAAATTTTCAAAAATTTTAAATAAAGTATCCCCAAAAATCATTAGATTCGTTCACATTGTCTTATATTAGCAACGTTGTTTAAGTACGATGTTTGGTTGACATTTCAGCAAGTGGAAGATATAGTTTGCCTGAATTGATTTTCAAATGTTTGATCAAAAGGTTTAGTAAAAAAACTTTAGTGCTTTAATATGTAAAAATAATGAGTCAAAATTTTGCAAACGATATTTGTAGTCTTGGATTCCTTTAAGAAGAAAAGATTAACAGAGAAATATTTAAAATGTTAGCGTATTTAAAGTGAGATCTCGTTTTTTTTTATATAATTAGATATCTATATACTACATGTTTTAATTTGCACTCTGCAAAACTTATTTTGTTAACAAATGTCAATTCATAAATCTACATTTGTGTTTAATACCAAAATTCCGATAGGAATACAAATAGCAGTTGTAATGAAAACGCTGTAATGGATTAAAATTTTAATGCCAACATGTGTTATAATCGCTTTCCAAAGATACCAATTCGCAATATTGATGAATAGTTAAATGTAAGGGAATTTCTGGAGGAGGAAAAGAAGTGAGTGAGAAAGAATCTCCTCAGTGATACGATCTATTTTATTATTATGAATATATTTTTATTGTCAATTATTATTAATTGGGTGTTTTAATGGAGATGGAGTAGGAGTTTAACACTACTTGTAAACCGTTGACGATGATCTTTCAGAAAAAACCTAAAAATGAAACATCAAAATAGTTTTGGACATCAAGCGATTAGACTCGAAATTTTAGGACAATTTCGATGAAATTAAAAATATGTAATAAACACCTTTTCGATACGCCAGTGGCTAGTTTCGAAGCGTTGCAACCGTGTTATGAACGACACAATTCGAATAAGGAATTGAATAAAATAGCTTTTATTAAGATGCTCAAAAAAGTAGCTTTAGATAAATTGGAAGAGTTCTTATATTATATTTCTGGGAAACTGGCTGCTTCGCGGATAAAATGGCTTGTTTTATGTTCCATGGATAAAACTATATAAAATATAAGTGTTGGGTGAGTTACGTAACATGTATTCTCTTTCTCCTCAAATTACTCCAAAACTATAAGTTTACTGTGCGTGAAAACATATCCATTAATGTGTTTTTAAACGTCTTTGTGTACAGTTATATCTTTTTTTTGTTTTTTAATTATTTAGTGATATACCTATTTTTTTTTTGATTAGTTCCTGAAATGCTATTAGAAAAAGTCAAGGCACAGATACAATATACAGATGTTATCTGATATATTAAATTCAAGTATGTAAAATATTACAGATTTACTGCATTTTCTCTTCTTTATCCATTTCTTCACTAATATTAAATACATAGATACTAGAAAATATTCACATATTCACGTTAAAAAACACAAACAGATGAAAAATATATTTTCACATATGACACAGAACTATGAGATCAATTTAATATATATATATATAATTACTATAATTATTTTCATATTTACTTTATGTTCGTACACTAATTATAATATTTAATGATTATACTAAAATCTTCTTTTCCCTACTACGATTTCGAAAAAATAAATATTTACATCCACACATGCTTTGTAATGTATGTTCCTTTTTTATGTTTCGCTGTCTTCCACCATTCTGGAAGCTATGATTTACTCAACGATCTGAATGTGAAGTTCGAGACATGTGATTTCGGAGAAACATCGTAAATAAAAGCATTATATCAAAAGTAAGTAACTGGATTTAATAATGACATATAACTGTCTGCAATAAATTTCATGGCTGGCTGCTTGAAAAATAAGATTAATGATCTAGAAGTATTAGATTAATCAGAGGTATGGCTATGAATAGCTTTTGAATGGTTCTTAGGATCCGATATCATGACTTGGCCGTCTTGGGGGTTGTTGCTAATCAGAACGATGTTATCGGAGATTGTTTAAATATGTCATGTATTTAAACCTTTCTTCTCTTTTTAGGGAGGACAGAACCCCTTTCGAGTCATCTTCAGAAATACACTCTTGATACATTAGAAAATATGTGTGCTGTATGATATATAATAATTGTAGAAAAATAAATTTGTAGACAAAATAAGTCACTGGAAATGTTATCAAATTTCAGTAGAAAATTGATGTCAGTTGAAGATGTACACATACTTGTAGCCGATATCTGTACAGTAGATATCGATAAGTTTCATATATTCCAGTGCTTTAATTCGAATATAAATATTACTATACAATGTGTTCGAAAATTTTCTTGACCGTTTTAGTTTTCTTTTAATTATTTAATGTTAACTTTTTTTAATAAAACGCAATTATTTACTTTAACGGAGACAGCCTCCTCCCTTTTATTGTATCTGAGAAAGTAATTTGAATCAATAAGATGTTGACAACGTCTAATTCAACGAATTGAACTCGTAGCTTGTATAATTTAATTTATAACAACGTAACAACTATAACCTCAAATTCCATAACATGATTTTTAACTGTACAATCTGTAGACAAGTTTATACGCCAAAAACTGACTGAATTATATTCTACAGGATGTGGACATATTTTTCATCGAGGATTTCTTAAAAATGCCTGCACCCGAGTTTAACCAAGCAGAGGAGTCAAGTGAGAGAAAAATTCGTACTCAGCAAGTAAGAGAAAAACGATAATAAATCGGACGATTAAAAAAACTTAAAATTCATAAAAATGATGTAAATTATTACGTTTTATTGAAAAAAAGATCGAATACTCAAGATGATAACATTTAATAATTAAAATATTACTATATATGTATATAAAAAAATAAATTCTTTAAAAAAGTGACGCGTATAAATTTTTTAATAAGAAACTGATGAAACAAGAAAGATTTCTATACATTTCTAAGTAAAATTTTATAGGAAGTTTTTATAACTTAAGAGTACTTCGTACATATAGTATTACCTTAAAATGTATAGAAATTTACGTAAACTTGAAGTACCTAAAACACCATAAACTTGAGGTACGTAACATTGTGCATTGCGAATTAATGTTGAAATGTTTCAATCGGTATATTTATTATTGACCTCCTTTTGGAGCTTTCAACTAATTTTTAATTAACATCAATTTTAGAAATAATTTGGAAACAATATTAACTTTTTTAAATTTCAATGTACATTTCCTATACAGTAATAACAACACAGCTTCTAAAATGTGTGATTTGCAACATGGAATGTATTCAACCTTTACAGGCCTGGGACGTTCCAAGTACTACAAATGAATTGTTCAAGTACAGAATAGCTGTAGAAGTTATACAGGAAATTAGATGGAAAGACACAGTTGCAATTGACGGAAGCCTATACACAATGTTTTGCAGCGACAGCGGAACAAACACTTTTCTGGACTTATGGTCCAGAAAAAATACAAGACACACGCAACAGATTTTAATATTCTAGTATGAATGCGAAAGTACGAAAAGAACAAGAATTTAGACCGACAGTATGTGGTCAGGGCGCACATGAAATCTCCAATGATAATGGCGTATGGTTGGTATACTTCGCTGACTATAAGCAGCTTACGGGAGTGATGTGTTAGATGTGAAGTCATGTAGAGGTGGAGGGGATGTGGACTCTGATCACGTGATGATTAGCGTGAAGTATGTTCAGAGGATTTCTACACAAACCGCAAGAAGGTTAAGGGGGGTTAGAATGAGACTAATGGTGGCTAATCTGACTACAAACGAAGACAGCAAAAACCAATACCAACAGCAACGATGCGTTCGGAGGGCACGAATGTGGACTCGTTGAAGAGTAATGGAGAAATATTAAAAGCACGTTGGAAGATACAGCTATTAGAACGATTGCGTACAGTGAAACGGCGAAACGGCAGCACTGGTTTGGAGTGTTAAGAAGCACTAGAGAAAAGGAGAAAATCTAATGAAGAAAAGAGCAGTAGAAAAGGCTAAGTTTCAGGAAATTGATAATTTCCAGAATCAACAAGAGGTGCGAAAAATGAACCAGAACTTGAAAGGAATAAAAACGGGGTTTGAGCCGAATACATCTTTTTATACAGCAAAAGATGATTCTCTTTTCGAGAAACCATAACAAGTAGGGTCAAATAGAGAACAATACAACGTTACGGAAAATGTGGTGGAACTGGAGGAGCCCAGCTTGGACGAGGTGAAGAATGCTATAACGAACCTAAATAACCAAAAAGCCGTTGGAGAAGATGGTATTCCTGCAGAACTGTTCAAGTATGGTGGGAGCGGTATCGTCGGCACAATGCACAAATGACCGGGAATAATTTGGCGGGAATAGAAGATGTCCATAGAGTGGAATACTGCAGTGATTGTACCGTTACATAAGAAGGGGGATAAGATGAACTGTGCTAATAATAGAGAGATATCCCTACTGAATACTGTTACAAGATCCTTACAAAGGTTATAGCCAGTAAGGAAGCCTGTAAGGGAGAGCTGACAGACAGTCTTCTGATAGGGAGAGAATTAAAGCGAGGGGGCTCATTATCTAATCTACTCTTCAACCTAGCACTGGAGACAGTTTAAGAGTGTCCTATGAACAGGACATGCCAAAATCTCACCTACCCTGACGACATAGATAAGGTAGCTACTAGATAAGAGTCAATAAGAGAAAATCTAGAAACCCTGAAATCCGAGCAGTCACCATGGGATTAGAAATTAACCAGACAAAAACCAAGTATATGATTAATAGTAGACACAAGAACCGATGGAGGAATGTCCGGGAGTTTGAAGGATTCGAGAGAGTTAAACAATTTAAATATCTTGGGGGAATCGTTACGGCAGACAATGACCTGACAACTGAAATTGAAGCTCGAATAGCAGCCGGAAACAGATGCTACTACAGTTTTCTCAAAGTGATTAAGTCATCATTAATACTCAAGTAGCTAAAAATGAAAGTGCATTCTACAATCATCAAACCAGCAATAACATACAGCGAACCGCCTAAGAAAATTTTTGGACCTGTTTATGACGGAGATGGATGGAGAATTCGAACCAATGCGGAACTGGACGACCTGTATAGGAGGCCAGCGATCGTCAATGACAATAAAGCAGGCCGATTGCGGTGGCTCGGAGAGGTTGAGGATGAATGACACCAGGATACCGAAAAAGGTAGTGAATACCAAACCAGTCGTATCATAGGTCGTCCACGCAAGAGATGGATGGATGATCTACGCAAATTGAATATCCGAAAATGGAGAAGAAAAGCTGCATTTGGAGACTAATAGCGGAAAGATGTTGTTGCCGCGGCCAATGTTCTTCAAGAACTGTAGCGCCAGGATAATTAAGTAAGTAAGCTTTATAGAAACCAGAAGGAAAGCATTCGGCAAAGTAATCAAAAGATCTAAGAAGAAAACTAGTAAACTGTGGGAGGTAGTGAATGACGTAAATCCGGACACTTTTAATAATTATTTTATTAAATTACACGGAACATAGCAGCGAAATAACCAGACTGGCTAGGACACACCAAAGGAACTAACGCTCTGACTAAGACTCACTAAGAAAGTAACGCGTTTCCCTTTTGGAAATGCTACACACAACTTGGGAAAATATTACGAAGCCTTTTAGAGCGTTGAAAAGTTCCAATGCACTTTATGTGTACGGATACGAGACTTAAAAAAATGCAACGTAAAAAAAAGTGTTAAATATCCTAACCCAGAATTGTAGATGTTTAGGAATTAATGCTCGGTTGTTGTATAATGATATATTAGTATGATCGGAGTTTTTCAATAACTATGTCCGAACTTTGACAGCTTATTGGTCGTTTCAGGTGGCAACGCTGTTGTTATTCTTTGACGTTTGTGTTCTGTCACAGTCGGCATTTTATCATAGAGCGTTACACCATTCAGCAACATGTCGAAATTGTTGCAACTTTTCGCGAGTTACGAAATACTTACGCCCGAAATATTCCAACCGAGTGAACAATTCAACGAATTCCAAGAAAGCGATTCGGATTCCAAGAAAGCGAAAATCCAAGAAAGCGATTCGGTTGCTGATCGCGCAGCACGATGTCGAAATGCGCGGTCAAGGGAGAATATTGCTGCTGTTGCTGAAAATATGGATGAAGACTCAAACCTCTCGATTCCTCGTCGTGCACAAGGAGTTGTCCTTTCTGCGACCTCAACTTGATGAATTTTGCGAAGACTTGGGCGTGCATCCGCATAAGATGCAATTAACACAAGAACTGAAGTCCCAAGACCACTACGCTTGTCGCACGTTCGTTGAATGGGTTCTGGAGTAGTTGGAAGCGGATCCAAATTTTGACCAAAAAATCATCTTTAGTGATGAAGCACATTTTTGGTTAAACGGTGTCGTGAACAAACAAAATTGCCACATTTGTGGAGAGAGCAATATCAAGAGTCTCCATTGCACGCGGAGAAACTTACTGTTTGGTGTGGATTTTGTCAGGCGGCGTCATTGGGCCATACATCTTCCGAAACGATAAAGACGGTTCCGAAGACGGTGACTGTCAATGGTGAGAGTTATCGGGCCATGATAACTGATTTTTTGTGGCCTCAATTGGATGACATAGACCTGAACGACATGTGGTTCCAATAAGACGACGCAAGGTGTCACACATCGGGCGTTTCATAGTTGTTGCAAGAAAAGTTCCCAGAACAGGTTATTTCCAGAAGAGGCGATGTGGAAAGGCCACCAAGATCGTGCGATTTAACGCCCTGAGACTTTTTCTCTGGGGCGACGTTAAGTCGCTGGTATATGACAATTGACCAACTGGAGAACAACATGATTCAAAGTATTGGTGAGATCCAACCCAACTAATGTCATACAAAATTGGACTTCTCGGATAGAATCCAGTACACGAAGCCGCGGAGGACTCTTAAAGTATATAATTTTTAAAACATAATGGTACTGATTATACTTTAATCCGCAATAAAGATTTTCGTTATATCTCATACACAATTTTAAATACATTAATAAAAGAAATCAATAAAAATTACTACTGCGACACTTTTAAAAAAATGTACTATATATAATCAGTGGTAACAGTATTCTAAAATTATATAAAATAGTTACTGTTACTGGATGTCTTTTTAAAAGCTAATTTCGTTAACATTTCTTACCTTAAAGTTCAAATCATTTGCAGTTTGAAAACAAGTCTTTGTATCCTCAAATTTTGAAGAAAATATCTTAATTTTTTTCCTTTTGTTGTTAAATTGTTAATATTTTTAAGAAAATAAGTTATATTTTGCTTAAGGGGAAGATCCATAAAATAGGTATCTATAATCTACATAAATAGAAGTAACAAAATATTCACAGATGTTCAAAAATTCGTATTTAAAAAGACACGCTTACAACTGATTCATTTTGGCGAATGGAAAGCAACGTATTGCAAAAGTTTTGAGTAAAGTATGTAAAAATAATGTACCGACTAGATATTTTGAAACGAATTGTTTCCTTTTTTATAGTAGTTTTTAAAAGTTTTAACCTATATTATATTAAGGACGAAACTCTTATATAGTCCTTTCTGAGTTAACATGTCCCCTTCCTCCCCTCTAGAAATTTAATGTGTAGAAATTAAATGTGATTTATATTTAAATCCTCAGCTCCATCGTGTCGTTGAACACGATGAACCACGTTGAATTGTAGTCATTCAGTCAACACACCATCTAACGTAAAAGTTATTTTGGAGATTGGAAGACGTAACCTGAACAGTTCTATTCTAGAATATTCACACTGGAACACCGAAAAGAAATGGAATTCATATTACATCATATTCGTTCCACAAGGAAATCATCAGTTAAAAGAGGAGAAGGTTTATTCTCAAACAGAGAGAACCAAGTTTGAGAGGACAAATAACTTGCAAATCATATTGATTTCATTCTATTCAGATCTGAAGAGAAATATAAACCAACGATAAAGAACAGAGATTGGAAACCCTGATCAGTTTATAAAGGTAATTGATGCATATGAAAATAACTTAAAAAATATAGATGGTTACAAGATGATTAGGTTAATGGCACACATTTTAAAAGTATTCTTGCGCATTATATTCCAGACATCGATCTAATTTCTGAATTTGGTTTCAGAAATGGTCCGCAAACTTATGCTTAATACGCTCAAGTAAGGGAGCACAGAATGAATAGGGATACAAGCATCCTGCCTGGACTACTAGAAAGCATTCGACAAAGAACCTCATGATGGCGGAAATTTTAAAACCCTCAGGAGTAAGAGCTAAAACTTTTCGGATTATTTCTGAACTAATAACACTGAACATCAGAACGAGTAATTACCAAAGTTGAGATCTTATGACATCTAGGGTTCAACGTTTCTTCTAAAGTTGTATACAGAAGTAATTGAGGTTGAGAGTACAAATTAGTAACATATATAACGCATATGATGTAAAGGTAATAAATGATAACAGAGACTTATGGAGTGTAGTATTGGACACAACCAACTCTAGCCTTTCATTAACGTCAGTAAGATATTGAATGTAGAGTTGTCTAAGCAACCGAGACAAGTAAATCGACTCATCAATGATAAGCATGTCAAACAAATATCAAATTGGAATGATGATTACCGATTTTCGGCAGTATTGTGGCGCTACGATTTTCCGGTAAATATATGGGTGTTAACCTAAATATATGAAAAATCGTATAGACGCATGCAATCTGTAACAATAGCAAAGATAGTACGCACTTCGCGGGAGAAAATCGAAGGTACACAGAAGTCTTCAAGATGACGGGAAATCTTAGAGCTAATAAAATTCTTTAAAAAAGTATGAGATTGCAATAAAACAAAAAATACATGTTTTGAGTATGTCTTGAGCAATAGCAAATATCGACTGTCGCAAGTTATTCAGGAAATATAAGATTAAAAAGACGGCGTCACACTTGGATCAAACTTAAGGAAATAAAATGAAATGCATATATTTAGATACTCCGGGAAAATTATTCAGAAGGTTCAAAATTCCAGACATCAAAAATGTGTTAATAACACCATATGCATTCTAATTTAAAAATAGATTGTAATGTTCTATAAATTTCCTGGAACTAGTAAGAGTAAATGATCTAAAACTGCCAAAACAATTCACTTCAAAATACTTAATAAATATTTCACCAACCAAAATGAAACTCAAAGATGCCCAAAACTTTTGCAACTGAAATTATTTAAAAAAAATTAATCATGACTACGTATTTAAACACTTAAATTAGAGCGAAGAAAAAAATCGATTGCCTACAAAAATACAATTGGCACTTACTTAAAATTAAACTAAAATTTATCTAAATAGAAATATGATTAAACGAATGTTATAAAATAAAATACGCTGTATAAGAAAATTATTTCAATTTTTACGACGAAATATATAAATATATATATAGATATTTATCTTTCAAAATATATAATTATGAATAGTATGTATATATTTATATAGTCTAAAGACATATTTATAATATTTACACGAGTAAATAATTTTATGCAAACAATGCCATGCTATAATTAGTTTCAATATTTAAAAAAATATATTAATTAAAATAAAAAATAATATTCACATGATTATTATTTATCGGTTATATTTTATACATTTAATCAAAATTATTTAATTTAAAGCAATTTAAATATATTTTCTCTTATAATTCATACATCACTATTAATTATAATAGAAAAATTCCATGAAATTTAAATAATAATTACACGCAAAAACTATATACTTTTTACTCAATTTAGTAAATCAATTAAAACTCCGTTTTATTATTTTATATAAATAAAGTTAATTATGTACTATATACTTTACAACCATTTTTATAAAAATCAATATACAATATTATTTTATTATTTCGTATTATTACAACCAGAATATATAATTTAAAATAGTCAAATTAAACTATATCATGCACACCGTTAATCATTATTAAGTAAGAATTTGTGATAAGTATACTTTTAATTCTATGTTATTTATTGCCTATAAATGAGAATGAACCGAACTGATTTAAATTATCTGTTTTATTGTTTTACGATCCTAAAAAAAACATATGAAAACAACCACTACAGGAAAATCACAAGCAAAGTACTCTGTTTACAAAGTGACAACTATCTTTCTTCGTGAAAAAGAGTTTGGCAAAACAAAGTCTCATCCCTGTAAACCAGTAAAATACTAAATACTAAATGGTTACTGTAGTTGCAATCTGGAGCGTATTTTCCTGAAAAATAAATGATTTGAAAGTTGTGTTATGCTCGGAAAGATTTTATCTTCGTTTTAACATCGAAAATACTAGAACAAACGGTTGCTTTGTTTAGTATTTAACATCGTATGTTATAATTAATCTTTTAATTTAACATCAGAGTTCAATTTTACAATTAGCTTAGTAGTTGATTACGATAACAACACAATTTGGGAATATTACTATTTTGGGTACTATTTAGAAAATATTTGGTACTATATATTTTGATCCCCTTCCAAAGTTAAAATATGGACCCGTCACTGACAATAGCACTTATAAATTTGCAATAGTATCAGCTCATAGATGTCATGAAATTTCATGAGCGTTTGTCAAATCCGTATTTCTGCCACACCCAATTACATATGGTAAAGTTGTAAAATGATGGTTAATCATAAAGTATGTTTAATACCCTTCTTTAGTCCAATAACTATATACAGACTTGTTTGATTATAAGCCGAGCACAGTCCGGTACGAGTAATCCAAGGATAGTTCGGAGCAGTTCGGTCTGTTTAACTTGCTAACAAACTTTCAGTATGATTCTGTTCATGCGTGTAGAAAAACTAAATAAGAGTGGTGCACTAAACAAACCATACTTCTGTATCAGCTGTTTTAACAATATAATACGTCTGACGACCTCTCTGACCAAATGAAAATATTTGCAACCGTGAATCATATCGTATTACTAAGTAGGTTATATAAGTACGTACAATGTGCAAATGATAAGTACAAATGTTCCACGTAATTAAGACAAGTATGGCAGATAAGCCTTAGCCTCTATTTCATCCTCCTCCCGATTAATTCCTATAAAATCTGATGTATTAAGACCTTTTCAAACTTGAATATATCATATTCCCTATTCTGCCCGGTATCCGCATACAATCCCCGTGCCTCTCATAATTTCAGAGGAACATAAAAGGAATGGAACATGACAGTATTTGTAATGTTTCATGAGGGCGGAAAGACAGAGTAATACAAATGTACTTCGAGGCGCAATAAACGAAGCATGCAATAAATCATTACCCAAAAGGAAAATGACCCGCAAACGACAAGCTCACTGGCGGACAGCAGAAATAGCTAGTGCTACAAAATACTGCGTCCTAGCAAGAAGGATATTCCAAAGAAAGCTAGCAAATGTGGGCCCAGAACAAGCTGGGGACTACAAAGAGGCACTAAATATGAAGAGAAAAGTATTAAAGAACCTAATAATTAAAAGCAAAGAAAGAAGATGCTGGAGTGAGCTGCAGCCTGATGTAGACTCCGATCCCTGGGGTAACGGATACAAAATTGTCAGGAAAAAACTGGGACATAGACCAGCAACGGTCAAGACGAGGAAGGAGATGGAAGCGATAGTTGGTCCCCTATTCCTGCAGCACAGCCCTAATATTAAAAAACCGAAGACGCACTACTGAACATAGAAGTGACAGGAATTACAAAAACAGAAAAAGCTATGTTTAAGTGGCAAAGCACCGGGGCTAAATAATATTCCTGACATGATAACCAAATTATTGGCAGCGGAAAGACCGGAAATATTGATGGAGGCAATCAATGGAATTATGCTGGCAGAAAAATGGCCACCAAGCTGGAAGCAAGGGAAGCTTGTACTAACCAAGAAAAACACTAGAAATGAAGCTGAGCCGACAACTATGCCTTCTCAGTACAGTGAGGAAACTATATGACCGCATGATACTGAACAGACGAATGTCACAACAGAATAGCATTAAGCGCAAAAGCGGTGGCCGAGTGGCAACGGAGGTTGGATGTATCCTAAAGAGGCCATTTGACACACAAAATAATCCAAAGCAAAAAGACATGGATTGAACGCACGTTTGGTGAATTAAATTATTACACGACGCAAATGCTAACTGGACGCGGATGCTATACAAAGTACTTGCATGATACCCGAAAGAAAGACAGCCTACAGTACGAGATATGTGGAAACGAAGAAGAAGCTGAGCACACTTTGATATACTGCGGGACAGGGTCGAGGCAACGAAAGAAATGGAAAGTAGACAGAAAGATAAGATGCTGTCATCAACCTTCCAGTAAGAGGCACCAGAAGCAGTACGACTAATGAAAACTAAATGCCGGATGGTTATCGAACTAAAGAAAAAATGGTGCTATACGTAAGCGACTACAACATCACTCCACTCACCCAATGAAATGCATATGCGGTGCCAGGGACTTGGTAGTCGCCGAGGAAAGCTTTTAGGGTATATGACCCGACCTATGGCTGGGGCGAGTCCCCAGTACTTCATGCACGTAAGCCAGCATGAGGTCTGCCAAAATGCATTCCTAAACCTCTATACATAAAAAAATCTTATGAGCACACTGCAGTATGACAGACTTCATAATTACTGCATTGATAAATTTTATACTTTTCAAACTTCCATTTTTTATGTCCTGTTTTAGAGAGCAGTATCTTATTTTTCCGACATATTTTTACCCGTAGATCTGATCCGCAATTTAAATCAATTCGGTGCAATCTATCAAAAAAGAGAGTAAAATTATTAATAACCTATTAAGAACAGAAAAAACTCAAGTAATGGAAAAATTATTAGTATGATTACTGTTTCAAAACAAAGATTATGAAACATTAATTAATTCTACAATTTCATTATGTTCTTCTAATCTAATTGAACAGATGTTATTTAGTCACAGCTCTGATGTATAAAATATGAAACATTTATATTTAATTTATAATATGATCCTATCCATAAAACATAAATGTTTGTATATAACTGAATTAACTTTAGCAATATTCATAATTTATTTTTTTATTTAATAGTGTTTGTTATTTCATGATTTACATGCGTATGTAATGGAAAACCTAATCATAATAATATGTCCTTTCGTTTTATGATATAGTGATAATATTTGGTTTCTTTATTAATTCCCTACGACGAATATGTTTTTTGAAATTAAGCATGTAAGTGTTCTGCTATTCCCATATAAAGCCTGTTTTTCTAAGTTCGTTGCTAGAAAAATAAGATTTTTTACTTTGTATAGTAAACTCATACATGTAGACTATTGTATATAAGTGATGACAGTTTATCTAGTTTAGTTTATGAAAAAGTTTTGTTTTATATAAAATGAATCGATATAATTGATACAAATTTATCAAGATAAAATAAATCCTTTAATTTTATAAAACATATATAAATTTTTATATCAATCAATCAATATTTTGTATTCCTTTACGATTTCAACTATAGGAGAGTAAAATTTGAATGGAAGCCTTTAAAAATCAATTAATAAGAAGAATAAAAAATTCGAAAGTTTGCAATATGTAGAGAAAATGTAGCTTTATTTCCAGATGAAGTGACAACGATTACTTGGGTACTATCCCAAAGTATTTTATAAAAAGTTTACATAAGATCTGCGTATAACCAATGAAACCCAAAAACTGAAATATGGAAACAATAATATTTGTGGTAATTAAATTATAAGTTCCCTGGCCCCATGCCAGTTTTAAAATAGAGGTTTCTATCCAATGTTTATCTGCTAAATATCAAAATCATCAAACTACTGTAATAGATATTAGTTATTGAAATAAATGCTCTTCTCTTACTTTGACGGTAAAGTAATGAACCAAGAATAAATAAAATAGATTTCTCTCATGTAAAAAAAAACTTAAATTAACGATCTTTTTCAATAAATTATAAAGTTCAATTAATTGAAATATGATTAGCTTTTCAAAAAAAGCTAACTATAATTTCAAAAACAATTAAATTAGTTAAACTGTCATTAAAAATTCAGAAGTGCACAAATAATTTACTCCAATAATACAAATATATTTTCTGTTTTACTGTTCTACTATTTAATCAAGTTCACTACATAGATGATGTTCCAAAGGCAATTATCACCTGAGCACTTGAAATACACTTAAAGATTTTATGTTCATAATTATTTTAACTATTTTATTATTTATAAAAAATGTATCTATATTCAAAGAATAATATTCCGAATTAAGAATTTCTTTCAATAAATAAGTATAGTAAAAATATCTTATAAATATAATACAATAATAAAGTCTTTAAAGGAAATAGTGATTCCTTTTTCACTAAAAGATCGGTATGAGTTAATGTAACCTTTTTTTAGAAAGAACTCGAGTTTTATGTATCTAAAATTAAGTAACACATGAATACTTGGAAAATACCTGGAAGTAATTTCAAATATAAATGTTCTAATAATGATCAACATATGATTACCAATGTGATCTCATTAGAAGACAAAGAAAAAACAATTATTATGAAAGCAGTACAGAATCAAAGCAACTTTTATCAATGCAATAACTCATTTCTTATAAACAAGATTGCTCGAAAAATATTTACCGGTTATTTACCGGAATACCGGTTCTACGATACAGCATTTGGATGAGTCGAAATAAATATCCGAGTGAAATATTTTTCCGCAAAGAATGTATAAAATTAAAAATTAATTTCATTATTTAAAAGTAGTGAGATCAATATCATCTGATATCTGACAAGTACTTTTATCATGAAATCTATGGTGAATTCATTTAATTGAATTCTTCTCAAGATTAAAAAACTGCTTTGAAGCTGTACAACTTAACATGGCAAACCGTCTAATTTTCTTTATAAAACGAAAAGTGATAAAAAGCAACTAAAAAATCTTAACATCAACTATTAGATGGCAGAACTTCGAGTGTACTAATCCATGTACCTTGGGTAGGCTCGTGTTGTTCCTGGGCCGTTACCGTAGCCGAATGTTGTACGTGATAAACAATTTCCGCCGATGGACCGGCAGTAAGAGAAACATAAGTCGTTGAATGAGCTGAATTACAATGTGTTACAACTGCAGTAGCACTATTATTGTTTGCCGATGTTGATGTAGAATACGTATCTAACGGTCTTTGTCATTTCGGATTGGCTTGTAATGCGGAATTGATTTGAGTCCATAAATCCTTTTTACAAGATTTTGATCTACATATACGAATCGGATTTAAGAATTACGACAATGATGTTCTGTTTATAATAAAATAAAGTGTGATATATCATTGTACAAGGAAAATCAGCTGACCCCATTTTGTTGAAAGCTGAGTTAAATTCAAAATAAAAGCATTCAGCGCAATAATATGTCTATACAGACCTAAGATAATAATCAGAAACTGTTTGTTACAAAACATACGTTTGTGGATTAGCTGATTTTCCTTGTACGCTGACTATATAGCATTCAGTCAAATTTTAAACAAAAGGCAAGGATGTTCGTTACTTAACTTACTTTTTATGTGTCAGATCTAAAAGATAAGTTAATGAATTGGAGTTTGGACTGATGCTGCGGATGATAAGACATGATCACATGTATACGCGGACGACGTAGTATATATATAGCAAGCATTAGCAAGCGTAAACGAAATAATACTTGGGGTAGAGAGGCGTATAAAAGGAAAAGCTCTAGAGGTAAGAGGGTGGTTTGACGGAAATCTACCCTAAGTAAGAAAATGCACGATTTTTGTTTTTTATTATTTATTTTTCAACAAAATCCCCTTTTAAGGCAATACATTTTTCAAGACGACTTTCCAACTTCTTCATCCCTTCCCAAAGTGATTTTGCTCGAGCTCTTCAAAATAGTGGGAAGTTTTGGTCATCACTTCATCGTTTGTAGCAAAACGGCGTCCTCCGAGCCATTTCTTTCGGTTTGGGAACAGGAAGAAGTTGCAAGGGGTTAGATTTGGTGAATAAGGTGGGTGATCGATCAAATCGTAGCTTAATTGGTTTAATTTAGCCTGCACGCCTGCCGCTCTGTGAGCGGGTATATTGTAATGATGGAAGAGAACTTTTTTTGCGAACAAAACCATGGCGTTTTTTCTTCAATTCGACGTCGAAAAACGGTTCAATAATCCTTTGGTTATGGTTTTAACCTTTGCCAAGTTATCAATAAGAATAATGCCTTTTACATTCCAAAAAACAGTAGCCAGCACATTAGAGGCCGATTGGGTTGTCTTTACCTTCTTTGCTGGGCCTTCACCGCCTTTTCTGCACTGCTTTGACTGTTCCTTCGGATGATGGCGTGTGCACGCTCAGATAATATGTTTGCAGCCTCTACTAACTCACAGATTTTTATTCGACGGCTTGCCATAATGATATCATGGTTTTTGTTGACGATTTCTCGTGTAGTGACGATACTTGAGGGCCCCGGGTGGTCATCATCAAAAACACTCGTGCAACCACGAACAAAGTTTTCCAAAATTTAACTGTTTCTAGCTACCGTGCAGATTCGCCATAAACAGCATCCTTTTCGGTTTTGATTTCTGCATTGTTTTTTTTTCTTTCTTGTGAAGGAACTTTAGCACTGAACGATAATTAACTTTTACCGTTTTCACAGAACACAAAAGTTGCTTGCTTGCGACGGCTGTAAAAACCAAACTTGTTATTGTACGACTGGATCCCGTAGTTCAGGAGAGAATCGCTACATGTCCCATTAAAAAGATTCTCTCGTACCACACACGTTGGAAGTAATATCATCACCCAAATTAAAATGTGACAATTAAAATGTGTTTGATTTCGCATTCTCGTTATCTCCAGGTGCTGCCCAGGTGTACAATATCCTCGGAGGAAGATCATAAAATGTGTATGTTATGACCTGATGTTTTTCTTGGCAATATTGAACCAATCTATCCCTTCTTGCATTTCTTTTGCTTCAAATTTTGACAGAAGTCATGTCTTGGATGATGAATGTCAAAACCAATATGATGTTCGTTGTCACGTAACGCCACCTATCGAAGACTAAATTTATGTCAAACCACCCTCCTAGATCTAAAGAGAGCGTAGAGGTAGAAGGTGTCGAAGTAGATGATGATATACAAGAACGTAAGAAGGAAAGAAAACGAGTTCTATATGAATGGTTAGAAAATGGAAACTGTTAAAACGTATCAACACAAGATGAGTTATAACGGATCGTGGATAAGCATGGGAGGAAGCAGCTGGTCAAGATAAGGAAACGGCAGAAGAAATGAGGGCTATATAAGAGGAGAAATTTGAAGCATATAATAATGGATGTACGTGTTAAAAGCACCAAGACTTATGAAGCATAATGGGCAGTAAGAGAGAGGGTGAAATCTGTATATAAAAATTAACGTTGAAAATTCCAAGTCTAGGGAAATTGTACTACAGAAACTGAATATGTTTAATGCTGGGTAGAATGATTAAAAAATAAATAACAAAGTTTCACAGAAAGGTTTATTTAACGGCAAAGAGAGGGTAGCGAGGAAAGTAATTGGAGCAGAACTGCAAGAAAGTAAAACAGGGGATAAACTGTTTCAAAAAAAAAAAAAAACGTATACATATTTAAAAAACATGTTACAAATCATTGATAACAATACCTTTTGATCGACTGTAACCATTCTTTGAACTGCGTGCCTCCATCGGGTGTAATCTGGAATGCAGCACGTGCCGATAGTACAATATTGACGAAATCTTCATAATCGGCTGGTGTTAAATGATAAAGTCGCTGATGCATACATTGTATGTACATCTGCTGGCATTTCTGTACGAGAGGGGTGAGCGCCGCACGCATTACAAGTGTAGGATTATTACGTCCCAAATACGTGGCTGCTTCAATTGCTAATTCGTGAAGGAGAAATGGACTAACGATGGAATTTACTGCTGATACACAAAACTGGTGCAGATATTGAGTACCTAAAATAAACACATTTCGACGGGTGAAATGATAATTGCAATAATGTCATTAATATTCCTTACCAAATAATATAAAAAAAAGATACAAATCAATATTCGATATTGATTTGCTTATAGAATTAGATTCAGAAATATTTCCAATGGAAATATTAACGGTCCTAGCCTAATTTTAAAAAACAAGGTTTGTCAAAAAATTTCTATATATAAAAATATCATAATTCGAGCTGTTTCAACTTGTAAATAATTTTTTGTTATGTTTTTTAAACCTAAGTGATTTGTCACTCTGTGGCCAGGAAGGCCTGTCGACATATTAATTAAAAAATGACTTTAAGGGGCACAACTTAAGCCGCTCGCAGATATTGGGCCCTCTACTACTGTCCTAACGATATAAAATAGTTTCATTCAATGAACCTAATCAAAACAGACTTCTACTTTCATCAAAACTAGTGAAAAAAATACTTCATCTGCTTGCGAATTGACTGGGAAAAAAATAAAATGCATATTGTTTCCATGAATTTGTCATACAAACTGCTACCCGGCCGCAATAATTGGAAAGACCATTAATACTACACGGAGTTAAATCATAAACCGAATTAAGAAGGCAAAGTATTATTCTATCTAATTCAATTGCAGCCCTGGTGTAGCAAGAAAGGAACAAATGAGAAAGTTTCATTGAATTTATTCATTCTCATGAAAAAAACAGCAGAAGGTTTAACGATCGAAATTTTAAATAAATTACAAACCAACAAACTATAAATACATGATGGCCATTGCTCCTTTTTACTTTTCAATTTATTTATAAATGACGTCAGTCATTGCTTTAAATTTTCCAAATTTTTGGCCTTTGCTGATGAGATAAAAATATTCTCGTGTATCAATTCCGAATTTGACCAAATCAACTTACAATCTGATTTGGATAGAGTGGATAGTAACGCTACACACAAATACGAGGGATGCTGTTAAAATTTCGGGATGTGGCAACACTGTACGATTATTAACCTATAAAGCGTCATGAAGTTTGATCTGTCAGTTGTGAAACAAAAGTGACAGATTGTAAATATATCAATTCTGAATAAAGAATAGGTATATAATTGGATCAAACTTTTGTTAATCGTTTGAGCTACAATTATAAGTGAATTTACAAATATAACATCGCCACATTTCATACAATTATCAAAACAAATAAAATTTTCAAACATAATAATTGTAAAATTACGAAAAAATTATTTAGCTAGAAGAAATGTATAATCAAAAAAAAAAAGGATGATTCGAAAAATCTCAATCAGAAGCCACTTACCTAAATCTTTGGATGTATGAAGTAACCATTTGACATCGCCTGCATATGGTGGATTTCGTGCATATTTCGCTTGCAAGCGTTCATCGTGTACGCGTCGTGCGAGCGTCTCCATTGCCAACATTCCTACCCGATAAGCTGATAGCAGATAGCGTAATTGAGTCTGGCTGAGCTGAGGCTGCTGCAACGGCTGGGCTGCGTTACTGCTACTATTATGGCAAGTTGACGAGCCAGCACATTGCTGATGCGCAACACGTGAAGTGTGTACATGTCCGTGCGATATTTGGGGTGCAGACATGGGCGGTAATGGTGCTGTGACCATATTGGGGACAGGTACAGGACCGGTGACAATGCCAGCGGGAGGAATTCCACGATGGTGAGCTGGAACAACGGCTAATTGGAGAGGAGTCCCTGGAGCACCTACGACTAATTATTAAGGAAAGTTTTCGTTACGATTATTGTAAACGGTTTTTATTCTAGAAACGTATTAAAAATCACGTAATTAGAAACGAAAAATGGATATTAAATAAAGATTCTTGTTAAAAAAAATTACATAAAAAATGTTATTACATTATTATTATTATAGGCTTGGCCATCTTCAAACCTGTATCCATAAATGTAAATACAAAATTTAAATTTAAAAAAAATCCACAAAACGTCTAGCAAAATTGTAAAAAATAATTTCTGATTAAAAATGAAGTCAATCTGCAAATGTACATATTTTCATAATCATTTCTTATAGTTATAAGCTAAGTTATAAGCTTTACCTACACGAGCAATCAAATGTTAATTGAAGTTATATCACTAAATCGACAAGGCAATGACACTATGAAATTA
>WYDF02127410.1:0-10009 GCA_009867245.2 Adranes taylori
CTCCGTGGCGCGAGGCCCCTCAAACCGCGAGGCCGTGGGCTGTGGCCCACGTCGCCCACGCCTTACGCCGCCTCTGGGAGGGGTAAGCCTTTATTGAATACAACAATATCTTGAATAAGTTTTTGGATGCCGGTTGTTTCTTATAATGTTTTTATTTTATATAATGCATAGTTGAGTGAGTTTTATGACTTGTTTGCTCGGAACATTTTTATCACTTATATAACTGGTATTTTTTCCTCGTATTTTTCAATTTGGTGAATTGTGGTAACCTTAATATAGTTGTTTGGGATGGACGATTGTTTGATGACTACTCAGCATGTCATGAAATATTTATCTCTCCGTTATGTTTCATACGTGTTTTAAATTAGACATTTCATTATGGACATTGGTATGGTTTCGATTTGTTTTTTCATATAAGTACAAATTTTTAATAAAAGCTCAAATCGTATTTTTTATTTATGACTTTTACTATTTATAAAAAGTGCAATTTAAATTAATGCCACGTTTAATTTACAGTTTTTATTTTCTTGTGTGTTGTGTTCATTCTTATATGACTTTTGGGATTTTAAAGTGAATTATGACGTTTTCCAATTCGTAACTGAAAAAGGAAAAATTTTATTTTTAATTTAAGAATTTGTTTATAAGAAGAAAATTATATATTTTGGAAAGAAAAAAATGTTCTGTCGACAAGTTTTCTGATCCCTCTCACATTACGTATATACTGTTAAGTTTATTTCATTTTTAATCTATGAATTGCTTTGTTTAAAAGAAAAGATTTTTAAAATAACGTTTGATAATTATTCTTAGTTTCTCAAACACTGACTTTTACTTACAGTAACTTTTTTAATCTTAACTTGAATAAGGAAATCGTTAATGATAGTTGTTACAATTTTGTTGAAGCTGATACATCTTAGCTTAATAAATTTGACATTAGTTTTGGAGTTGGAATACGAAGTTTGATTGCAATATATTACTCCAAATTACTGGGACGCACCGATGATAAATTTTCCATTGTTTCGTTTCAATTTGATCTGTGTAAAGGCTACATAAACATTTGACGACTGATATATTGTACTATATGGCCTTTCATGGCGTACACCAACATAGACTTCCATATGACCAGTGTAAAGAAATTGCACCCGGCCTAGCATTGATTTTGAGATCGTACTTAGTTTGTTTGGGCTGTACTATTTGAAAATCCACAAGTAAGTTCAGGTTTTCTTCCACAGCTACATACTCAAATGTTCTAGTTTTTCTTACAAGTTGCCTATAATTTTTCAAGCATGGATTAAATTAGGGCCAATATTTGTCTATTTCACGTCGGATGATATCGGTTTCAATATTATCCAATTTTGGATATCTTAGTAGGAAAAGAAACTATTGCATGTTCGCATGTTCGGAAAACCCCAAGAAAGTCTATAATTCTATCTGTGAAGCTGGTTTGACATCTCTTTTGCGTGAAGAATTATTTAGAAGAGAGCGACTATATTTCCGCACTTAACAGTCTCATTTAGTATTTTGTAATCGAATGAAAGCATCTACATTTCCATTGGAGGGAGATCTGACTCCCGATGTTGTCAAAACCATATTTTCATTGCTCGTTCCTTGGAACGTGTTTTCTCCATTGAGTATTGTCTTTTCCTATGTGGTAAAGCATGAATTTTGGTCAGTATCTATTTCCTCCTCTTCTTCCAAATGCTATTCACTGTCTCTGTCGTTTTGTCTAATTTCAGAATTGTCCTTTTCGAAGAACTATTCTACATCATCCTCATGCAAATTAGCTTAACGCTCTATTTCGTACAAAATATTGAAGAGACAATATAGTTTCCTTACCGGGGTTTACTAAAAATTATGGTGACAATTCGCAATTCACTGTCGTCACGCAGTGTTCACTCCACCGTGATCTATCACTGTACTGAACTATTTCATCTGACTATATTGTCTGCTAGAATCAACGATTATATGATCGAAAGGTACAAAAAGCACATATGTAAAATACTCATACCCTAAAGAGCTACTTACATTCGTATCCGGTCTGTGTAGCTGGAATTAAGTGGAAGATTAAACTAAAATATCCAGAACAGTATTTGGACTTTTTGATTAACTATTATTTAATAATTACAACAAATAGTAATTTAAAAAAGAATCTTTTTCCAAATATTTTTCCGAGTTGTTTCGATTATTATTCAATTATATTTGAAACTCTTTGAGTTTTAATTTTCGTTGACATTGATCGATGAAATTTTACTACTTATTAGATATTTTATTAGTGTGATATGTTCCATTGATTATAAAAATAAAACACATTCGTTAAAAGAATAAGGGCGTGAAATGAAGAAACAGAAAGCTTAAAAGAATCGAAGTTGGTAACCAAAATTATATAGAATGAATCTTTATAAAATTTGATTACAAATAAAATTTGCATCGGTTTGAAGTAGAATTTCAATAAAATTAATGAGCATTAATGCTAAGTTATTCGCTTTTCAAGCTATTCATGTTTCCTGTAACGTAATTAAGTTAGAGCGAATTGACAGTAGAACGCAACAGTAGTACAGAATAATGTTTTAAAAAGTTGGTATGTTTAAACTAGGATAGAGTAATTATTTTTAAAGAAAATGAATACCCAAAGAGCAAGTTTTGTATTGTATTACGTTACATAATTGGATTAAATAAGTTTGTCTATTTTAATATTATGCTTTCCACTAGTTTTCCTAAATTCGATGTATTTAGATACTGTATTATAGTGTTTTTAACCTTTAAATGTGGCTAGTTATTACAACACTGTCACGGATTTTGAGCTAGGAGCTACATATATGGTATACTTATTAGATCCCAAAGATAATTAATTTACAACTATTATGTATGTTAAATGCAGTCGAATCACTGACGAAGAATGGCATATATAAACATAATTAGGAAGACGACAGCCCATTTACACTATATTTTTAATATTGTGTTTAAGTATGGACGAAATTATCTGTAGTTACTAAAACTGCAGTTACGAAAAACCCAAGCGTACCTACCTGAGTGTTTGTATACAAAAATATTGTTGCTTGGCTTCAACTTGCATTTTTGTCAATGCATACTAATTTTACAAGGGCGTTAAACATACAGTCTCCCTTTAGAAGAATTAAGTACCTGCCTACAGCATCTTGTTAAAGCATCTTCGGTTCAACTATCGATTCAGTTAGAAGAAGTCTTCGCTTTCTCCTGTGTTACGATAATGATCTAGCTCAGGAGCTCGCTTTTGCATTTATAAATGAACGATATCTTCGTTTAAACATTAATTAACAGTCGTTAATTATTTTCGGAATCCTAGTTGGCCAACGGATTCGACTTCATAGTTTGTCAAGATTAACCGTCAAGAACTTTCAGAATTCCTTCAATTAATCAATCATTGTTTGTCATTTGTGTATTTATTAAATAGTCGTAGTGTTATTAATTAATAAAATTATAAGCAGTTTCCTGGTTTCTTGTAAACTCTCAGCGGTTTGTAACTTTTATAACTTTGCGAAATATCTAAACGTATCAACTAACAAGATAATGAATGGTGTTTACATTTCAGGGCTCAATTAAGTCGATTAAACTCTACAAAGTATTATGCTTAAGGTAATCATTCTATCACCAATTATTGACCAATTTCTTTTCAAAACAATTTAGGTAAATTGTATCTTGGCTAATGTTTTTAATAGATTGATTAGCGAACAACATGTTTTGTGAGAAGTTTGTCTTCAACTTCAACAAATTTATGTATACTAGTAGTCGCCCAGTGGTCGAAATTTGACTGTAATTCTTAAAATTTTTAAATTTGAACGTTATTCATGTTCTTTTGTCAAGGAGTATACTTCTATAACCATTGCATATAATTTTTTTGAATGTTTTGCTATTACGTCAGCTGCGAGCGTGTACAAATACGTCATTAGCGTGTGTTGTTTGCCTTAATTCCCTGCAATACATATTAAATTTAAAATTTGATGTTAGTAAAAGTTGAAAAATGTTCGAGGCATTCTATAAACGGTTTGAAATCTCACTCTTCTCTGTGCGTGCACTATACTTATTGATGCACGCGTCAAATGATACTGACTGGCTACATGTACGTTGACCAATTTGTACGTTGCTAGCAGTAAATTGAAGTTTTTGAGAATTTCTCCTTTAGTTATTTCTGTGCAGTTTTTGTATAATTGAACTGTAGAAGTTGTAGAATAACGACTGCACTTTGTAAAAGTTGTAGATTAATGACTGCATATGCAGTTGTAGTAGTTGTAGAATAATAACTGCAGTATGCAGTTGTAGTAGTTGTAGAATAATGACTGCAGTATGCAGTAAGTAGAGTTTTTAACTTGAGTAGTACAACTTCAAGATGAACTTATTATAAGTGCGTACGTGTATCCAGAGGTACTCCCCAAATTAGAGATTCGATAGTATGGAGTTAGTAAGGATAACTAGTAAGTTAGTGTTTTGTGGATTGAACTTATCACTCGACTTTAGGCTACCCAGGCAACACCTATTTCAGTGAGGCCCCTAGTGGAAGTAGTGAGAATGCTGGTTTTGATACAATCTGGTTTATTAAAAAATTATAAATCTTTATATACAAAAATTTGTGATGACTTAAGCTTAATTATTACTGTGTCAAACTATTAAAGTACTTATTCAATAATTGAATTGACGTAGATCGTGTTTGCTTATCTTGCTTTATTTTCTACGCAATCAATTTTACATGTGTAATGAATTTTAATTTAGAACGGATATTTAAAAAGAAAATTAATTTACGATCATCCATTTGCACTACAATAAATTGATTTAAAAAAATGATTAACCATGGTTAAACAATACATGAATATCGAGTGGCATCGTATGTAGCTACCCGTATGTAGAGTGGCATGTGGTATGTATGTAACATAAACAAACAATCGACTATTATGTGTTTGACAATGGCGTATGAACGTAAACAATGAATGTTTTATTTAATTTAAGTTACTGTATTTGTAACACATATTATATATAGATTGTAGCTCTCTGCACTCCTTCTCCATATAAGCTTTAACTATGCCAAATTTCACACTCCTTCGCCTGCGCAATATGCTTAAAAAGGGGTACAAAGTTTGCTCCTCCCCACTACGGTCTCACCGCATTTATATCATTCTATAGCGCATTGAATTTAATCTGCCAACGCTAAGTAACCATTAGCACGCTGCTACAATCGCGTGTGTATATTATTTCGCGTAAATTTTAAAATTCCTAAGCGCAAACGTGTAATTCTGTCTATGAGAGACAAATACGATGTAAATTCGCAACTAAATTATGCAATGAGTACAACGTTGGTAAATCGACAATAACGGAGATAAAAAAACAAAAGACGACCATAATAAATGTTGTATCCACACTAAACTCTGCTGACGGATCGACGACTGGTAAAACTATGAAGCTCTCCACGGACACGGATCTGGATGACGCTATATAAGTAAGAAGTATACTTAAAACCGTCACAAAGGGAACCTATCTCTAGTCCCATTCTATATGAAAGGAAACTGAATTCAATCAAAAACTTGGTGGGGCGTCAAATTTTCAAGTGAACTTTCACGGTTCAAGTCTAAGAATGGTATTTGTGATCTTCAAAAACATGGAGAAAAACTGTCTGCTGATTTTTCAGCAGCTAAATTAAATAAATTAAATTAAATAACCTTTATTGGCATAAACCCAAATTACATTACAAATAATACAAAAATAAATATTCAATAATAACTATACAACTAATAACAAATAATTTTAAGAAATTAGAAAAAAACCTTTCAAATAGACATAATTGAAAAACAAACATTAACCAAAACAATCTAAATGAAATAAAAAAAAACACATCTTCAATATTTTTCCCTTTCCCTTTTTTCTTTTCTTTTCCCTCTCCCATCCCTAAACCTTTTCCCACAATCCCCTTTCTTCGTCTTTCAATTCAACTCAACTTTCCCTTTAACTCCCTCTACAACTCTCTCAAATACATGGAGAAAAACTGTCTGCTGATTTTTCAGTAGCTAATTCTTTCAAAATCAAACTAAGGGACGCCTTGAAAGAAGACGATTATTCTCTCGAAAACGTTTACAATGCTGACGGAACGAGACTAAATGTATGGCTTTGCCAGGAAAAACTCTTGCTTCACGTCGCGAAGTAGCAGCACCTGTTCCTAAAGTAACCAAGGATCGTATCCATGGCCGCAGAGAGGGCGGTACAGCCTATACAAATTATCGGGACCGGGACCGAAGGAACCCATCACGGTTTCTTAAAGGTAGCATAAATAAATAATTTATAAAGAAAAAGTCAAAAAATGGATAGACCCTTTTATAAATTTGTTTTTAAAATTGGGAAAGTAATGTTCAAGTACATAAAATTAATTTGGCTTTATTGCACGTAAATCATCAATGTTGAAATTAGTCATTATAATTATATTGTCATATTGTAATTAGTGTTGTAATATTATTTAGTAATTAGTTGGTACATATTGATGTAGGTAAATTTGAAAATACATTTATTTAAATTAAAGTATTTATATTAATATTGTGTTTTTAATTAGAGCATCAATAACATTTCCTCTCAACCCGTTCCGTATATTATACAGTGTTTTTGTTTCAGTAAAAAATTACCAGGGCCCATCAAGTTCCTTGGCGCCTCTGATTATCACTGCTTTCGCTTGTGCGAATGCCACTGGTAGTCACCGATTGCCTATACTCGTCATCGGTAAAAGCAAGAAACCATGTTATTGCAAACACATTAATATGTCTGCGATGCCTAGTGCCTGGATAGATAATACAATTATCACGGAATGGTTTATGGAAGTTTTTATTCCCGGTGTAAAAGCTCATCAGTTAAAGAATTGCAAAAGGAAGAAATCTTTACCTTAATAACGCACCCAAGCATCCATCATATGACATCCTAAACGAAAAAGACCAGTTTATAAATGAAATATTTCTTCCACCTAACGGAACGTGCTCCTACAGCTCATGGATCAAGTCATTATTGAAACTTTTAAACGGTATTATAGAAAAGAACTGTTACTGTTGAAGCGAGTTACTATTAGAAAGAGAAGAGAGAGAAAAAAATCTGATAAGAGATCATAAAAATATTGACTTAAAAGGCGCTTCCTAAATAATAGAATATGCAAGGGACAGTGTAAGAAAACAAAATTTGGAAAAAGCCTGGAATAAAATTTTGGGTTTGGCGGAGAATTTTCAAAGTGAAAGTGGAAATAAGTAACAGCATGATATCTCCGAAATGCTTAATATGTTAAAATAATTTAATAGCAATGAATGTGATGAGAAAGGAATTGACAAGTGTCCAAGAATTGACAAGTGTCGACAATGCAGATCTGAGGCTCTACATCATGCAGGATAGCGAAATTGTAGACCTCGTGACTGTTAAAGCTAACGCCAGTACCTTATCAGCAAGTGATTCAGAAAATAAAGACGAAAATATACTTACTGCAAAGGAAGCGTTTACATTCTTAGTTACTACCTTCTTACGGTTTAAGCTCAAAATGAAAGCGACCAGTATCAGATATCTGTCCTGAAAACAGTGCGCGATTTAGCTGCTCATAAACGGGTAGCCTTGTTTCGACAGACCAAAATTAAAGAGTTTTTAAGTCCCAATTACATTCATTGTATGTATCATATTTAGATTACTAGACTGTCTGTACTTGATTCCTACTTGCCATAGAAATAAAAGAGATTTATAATTACATTTGTTATTCCTACAGAGACATTTTAGTAATCTAAAACACCCTAATGTTTCAAATCAATCCGTTGAACAGTTGGCCAACTAAACCTATGTCCTCCAATTAATTCAGATAATCAACGCTCTACTGCTCATTAATCTAAATAATCACGAGCAAGTAGACGTCTTCTTTACGAATATATCCAAGGCATTTGATGAAGTAAACTATTCAAACTTACTTAATAAACTTTACAAGTTTGGAGTTCACGATTCCTTTTGACAATTGGTGAATACTTACTTAGTAAGTAGGAAGCAAATTATGATTATCAAAAGTCACTTTACTCATAAATTCACTGTATCATCGGGAGTTCCGCAAGGAAGTCACTTGAGTCCTCTCTTATTCAATATTTTTATTGATAAGATCAAGAAATATTTTTGGTGAAGTAGATTTCTACTCTATCCCGATGATCATAAATTATTTAGAGTAAAATTAATAATTTATATGATGCGGACTAATTCCAACGACACATCAATGGTGTCTGTCTATGGTGTCTGTCATTTACGAGGTAAATGATATGCCATTTGAATAAATGTGGTCTTATATTCTCATTTTAGTAGAATATTAATTTAGGGTTTAAACATGAAGTAAATAAACAAGCAATTTCACCTATAAAATAGATAATACTTAAATATAGTTGGACAATATCATATATTTTGCATAGAATTCGGTGCTTGTCTTCGCATTTTATATATTTCTATAAAATGAATAAAAAACGAAAAATTGCCAATAAGCATCGCATGTTCAATGAAGAGTGGAAAACGAAATAGTGTTTTGCGAACGTAACTAAAATGGCTATTGTCTTATTTGCCGGAAGTGTGTATTGCTGATGAAAAAGTACAATGTGAAAAACATTTCACAACTGAGCATAATAAATATGGTGCTAATTTAACTCTGGAAGAAAAGAATATAAAAGCTGATCTATTATTAAAAAATTAGCTATTAACACAATGTGTTCATCCGGCAAAATAATAAAAACGAAGCTACTAGAAAGAGTTTTGTTTTTGCACAAATAATTGCAAAAAGCAACAAACTGTTTTCTGATGGAGACTACATTAAAGAATGTGTTGTTGAAGGTTGCGGATTTAAATGCTCTGATATTAAACACAAATGTAAGAAAATAAGCTTATCTCGGCGAACTGTAGTAAGAAGAATTGTAGTTATCGACAAAAATTTATTAATTCGTTAATTTCGATGAAATTAACGATAAACAGAATCAAAAGTTGTAACAAATCATGCTACTGATAAGTTAAAAGTATCCCTATAATACATAATCCTTTCTAATAAATAAATGAGAATTATTATTCAATACGTATCTAAAAGATTAAATGCATAAACAAATATTATTATTGCTGTCACTGGTGAATAAAAAGTAATTTTCTATTAAATAGATAAACAAACATGCTTTCTGCTGCTGTAAATTAATCAAACGTATTTTGCTATACCGCTAGTATTGTTTTGAATAAACACATCGCTCAGCGTACGTATGAGAGTAGGGGAATCAAATTGAACGCCTATCTAATTACATGCAGCACAGAGTGATAGCTGTCGCTGTAGGACACATACTACTTATGTTTAATATGACTCAAACAAGAAAGTTGAATATTGGTCCCAATGCTCAGTGTGTGGTAAATGAGTGCGTGAGCTTTGCAGTGGTGTTAACTCTCCAGGAGTCTATGTCTGTGACTTTTGTTAAAATGCGCCAAATTTATGTTATTACTTTAAAATAAATATCATATGTACCTCTTCGTATTTATTTTAATTCTATTTTTATCATAGATTTTATCTTTGCCCTCCGGCCCTCCCTAAGTCTGAATATGTTTCAATTACAACTAAAATTATTAACTAAAATCAATCACTAACGCTCTGAATGACGACTTTTCACAGAGATTTTACGACTTCCGTAAATTGAGACAAGTTTAGCAATAGTGTCCGATCCATTTTCAACAGATATTGATAGTGTACCAAAAGATGTACAACTTGAGATTATTGATCTGCAATGTGACAGTGGTTAAAGAGAATTTCACCGCCGTGAAGAAATCTACAAATTTTACAATTCTCTCAAATTTAACTTGACACGCAGTGCTTGCACCACATTGCACATTGAGATAGGAGAGAGAAAGAGAGAGAGAGACAACAGTCGCAAGCCAAACAATGCCTGTATTGCTATGCACATAAAGAGAGGTAGAAGAGAAAGAGATATGGAAAACATGTAGCGTTCTCATTTCCATGACCCTTTTTCTTGCAGTTTTG
>WYDF02127421.1:0-10009 GCA_009867245.2 Adranes taylori
CTTAGTATAGGGACAAACAGCGAGAGATATATATTAGTGTGTTCTAAGTTTTATATATATATAATATTTATATTATATATATATATATATATATATATATATATATATACTCTCATTTTTTATTGTCAACATTGTTTTGTAATTTAATATATTTAGTTAAATCAACGCGCCGTTTAATTTATTGTGCAAAGACTCATTTCAACACCAAACTCATTTCTCTAAATTTTCAGTCCACTAGAATTCTCTACATAAAAACTGGTCCTTCGAACCGGATTTACCTTTCTCGACATCGGCATTTACCTTCCCGTCGATAAAATGCAACTGTCCAACACCACATGCTGACATGCAACCCCACACTAATAGATTTGCAGGAAATTTTACTGTGCTTTTTAGACAATCTTTATGAAATACCTTATATTACGTATACCGTATGTTGGCTTTAAAATACTCTATTAACATCAAAATAACTTATTTTACGTGCGACTACAATTATTATTGATTTACGTACTTTACTAAATAACAGATTTGCTAAATAACAGAGCAGTAAAAAGTTAAAGAAGAGTAACAAGAACTGATTTGCTAAGTAATAAAACAAGTAGTGGTTAAGATTTATTCTGTCTACCTAAATGTAAATACGGACAAAACACATTTTTTCTCTGATTCGAAAATAAATAAAACAACGCCCAAGCAACATTAATTAATGATAATAATAAAAGAGTAATTATTACTTAATTCATCTTTTGTTATCTTTTTCTAATTTTATGAACGAAAAACGCCTATCTTCAACGATTTGCCAAGTTACGTCAGTGGTCTTTCTCGTTCGCCTAAAAAGACTATTTTCTCTTTCCCTCGTATCTAGTTTTTGTGATGCGGCTCGTTTACCCTTCATCAACAAAGTAACGCATGCATCTGACTCATTACGCGTGGGTCTATGAATCTTTATATTTTATTATGAAATTTATTTATTTAACTTTCTATAATTAAATGAAATTTGATAGATAAATTGTTATATTCTTGTATGGAATTTATTGATTTGAATGGTTTTCTATTATTTAGACATTATTCCCTTTGATCATTTAAAAATTTAAAAACTGTACAGTTGAATCCAAAGAATTGAATACATCTAACATTTTTGTCGTTACAATATATTTTTGAGAAGCAATTTCTATTTATTTCTTTGATCATGGAATGTTTTAATAAAAGAATAGATATTTTTATCTAAGTTTTTCTCTAATATATAACTTATTTATTGTCGAATATTAAAATAAAAGCACAACTCTTTCAAAATACAATGTAAATTTTACAAACATTTCCCGAATAAAAATATAGATGGCCGAATAAAGACTTACTGGGGCTCGTATATAACAAAGGCTTTTAATTTACTCAAACATTCAGTACATAGCTTAACCGCTGTTTTGTACTATTCTTTGATTGTACTTTGCTGAATTCAGCGAATTCACGCTGTTCGCTATGCACAGAATTGAATACTCTAACATCTTATGGAATTACTAAGATAATGGGTATTTCAGAGCTTACTAAAACGAAATATATTTTGTTATAGCAGATTTGTTGTACTTAATTTCATAAACGATTTAAGTGAATAATGATAAACAAACAAGTAAACATTACGTTGTTCTTTATCTAGTATATAGCTAAATTTCTCCATTTCAATACATGAAAGATGGAAAATTGTTATTAATGGGGTCCATGTATTTAGTAAATATGAATATTACTCGTATTAGTTCCCTAACAGAAATTTGTTGCATTCTTATTTATATTAACTACTTTGTTTTTGTAAATATTAAATATTTATCAAACATATATTTGTTAACCACATACCTTTATATACGTAGATATGTACCAAAGATCTTATAACGATCCTTAGATTACTCTTCTAAGGTAAAACTTTGTGCTGATTTCAAAAAATATGTAGGTAATAGTTAATTCAGAATTGACTATTTTTGAACTTAATATAAATCTACACCTAGATTTATATTATCTAAATTATAAACTATATCTGTAAATCATAACAATAACACAATTAAACGTGAACTGAAGTACAAAATTAAATAAACGAAATATTAAAAATTATTTATATTATATATATCAATAACAAAAATGGTGAATTTTCCGGTTTAATGATTTATAAATTTGGTGCATGCACAGTTGTGCCCAGAACATTCACCATATTAACCCATTAAGAAACAGGTTTTTTAAATTCCTTTAATTGATCGTCAAAAAGAAGTAAAAAGTAAAACAAAATATTTCCTATCGACCATTACAGATAAACCTGAAAATATCAGTGATAGTAAAATGACGACCGTGGGAGTTACAGATTACTAAAATAAATTCATATAATCTTGGCTAAAATGTATTTTATTATTTTTACTACAGTTTAGAAATCTTATATATGTAGTATTTTTATGTAATATTTTAATTTTTGTAATATTTTATTTAATGTATATGTAATATTATAACATTTTTATAAAAAATGTATTTTATGCACAATTTTAACCTTATTTTTTTGTGGATCCTGCCATTTAGGAAAACAGTCCAACGTTGCATTTTTTACATTGTTTACGCACTGTACATTTAACGAGTTCTTTCCAAAATATGCCCTATTGTGTCAAGTCGGACTTTCGATGAAATTCTTATAAATTTTATTAGAACTTCCTGATATGGATTAGAAATCGAATCTTGTAAATATGCTCTAGAGAAATACTGCGTCGAAAGACCAATAAAGATATTACTTTGCAGTAACGTACAGTACATAGGCATTAAAAAGAGCAACGTCAATTGCATTTGTAAATAACTAGAAGTACCACTTCTTTCCTCTATACCTGATTCTAATATTTTTGGACACTACAATCCAATTTGCCCACGCCTCCCATAAATTTATTATATTGGCCCAATGCAAATGGACGATTTATATAAACTTCTTTTTTTTTATTTATATAAACTTCCCACTATTTCAAGAGGCAGCAATCCTAAATTATTTCTTAACGTTTTTACACTCGTATTATCGTTCATGCTAACGCAAAACTTATTTGTTTTTCTTGTCAAATAGGTAATCGTGCGCTCCTTTATTTTCTTTTTTCTTTAAAGGACAATAGTTCATTCTATTTTATAGGACAATTGATAGCACTTTTGATAGGATAACTGTTTATTGTATTTATTCTTGCAGTTCCAGTTCATTTCATACGATTTCCATTCTGTTTACACATCAAATTAAAAATTATCAAAATAGAACGAGTGCTTTTTAGAATATTTTACATGAGGCCAAGGATATCACTACAGAGGATACTAAACTCTTAAAATATTTCTTTTCACTTCTGCTTTCATATAAATCTATATGAAAACAAACAATATACCGTCAGGAATGAACAGAATGCCTATTGCTTGAACCCAAATCTGATGGATTCCTCCTTTACAAACTGTTTGAGAAGATTGTACCCATAATAGCGAGCCATCATCTACTGAAAGTTCCACATAAAAAATACCGAATTGCTTAAAGTTTGCATTCATTTTTTCTAAGAGCGGACGGATTTGAAAAATTTTGTCCGGTTTTTCTACGTTAGACAAGAGCTAATTATCATTGAAATTTCTTTTTATCTCCATAAATCTATTTCGCATAAGACAATTTGTCACACACAGATATTAAAATCTTCATCTTCAGACCAGTACAGTTTTTCTTGTGTCAATGAATGATATGTTGATAACAATAGAATACCAATAAACTTTCGTAGACAATTTAGAGTCAAGTTGAACTCATTACGATCTTCTTGGGAAGCGTAAAATACACTTTAATTTACCATAAACTCCAGTAGATTTTCACTTACAAGTTCTTCAAAAGTTTGAACAGGAAATTTGCCTTTTAAAGTTTCTTTCATAACATTAAGGGTGTCATTTTTTGATTCAAGAGAGAGTGCAGAAAAATCTGCATCGACTACTTTTTCTCAATCCGACTTCACGTTTTTCTTTTGTTAAATTTTTGATAAATGCATTTCCATTTGATCCGAAACATTTTTGGTCGTTCTATCTTCTCGATTGTTATCATCAATTCTACAATATCTATAGGCTCATTGTCTAAATTGGACCAAAATTTTTTATCCTCTATTATATTCTCTAGTTATTCAAAACTCAAAAATCTTTTAGATGTCATTGTCGATGACTAAAAATTTAAAAATATATTAAATAATCTAAAAATACTTTTAAATTATAAAATATTTGAACTTACAAATATGTACATATATCGTCCCAAGGACTACCACTACGTTTTTCATAATAAAACTAATAATTTTTAAAATAATGCCTCATATATTAAATATTATGTAACAGAAACAGTATCTTTATGTATTTTCTACAAAACTTTAGAGTAAAATGAATATGTTACTGTATAAAAGCATTTCTTATACTCTTAATAAACAAACATATATACTCTTAAAAATCATTGCATGCATTTGATTAACTTAGTATATCAGATTACATGAGATCGGAAATTGAACAAGAATATTTTTTGTTTATTGAATACATATCCATTCAATGATTGTGCTAAGAAATTTCATCATTACAGAAAACAAAACAAAAATAAAATATATAAACATAAATGCCGTCATTTGACTATCACGGGTGTTAATGGGTTAATAATTCGTTATAACAAGAAATTCACCACGTCTTGTTTATTAAAACAAATATGATGTATTTTCCGGAATAATGTATTATAAATTTGATGAATTCTTAGTTGTAATATGATTTATGATCAAGGATGTAAAGAGGCAGAGCAGAGAGAAAAAAATAAGAGAAAATATCTATTCCGCCTACTTTTATATATTTATACTAGAGAGTATAAATATTATAAATATATAAGGGTTGAAATATTAATGTCGAAATTATTAATTGACATCAATAAGTCATCTTCTTAGCATCTTGATAGACACGTGGTGGCTCCTTCTATGTTATTGTTTGTAGAGCAACCCTCATCGTCTCTCCCCATCTATTCCAATGTTCGACGAGTCTTGGAGCTTGCTCTAGCAGCTTTTCTAATAATTCTAGTAAGTCAATACAGCGTGTAGGGGATCTACCACGACGACGTCTTTCATTTGGCTTCGCCTGAACCATCAGCCGCTCCATATGTTTGCTGCGGGATATATGACTAAAGAATGGCAAGATCTTCCCGTAGATTAGCGCCAGAGAGTCGCTGTTTCGGCTGAATTTCGGCGAGAATTGAGGCGTTTGTCATGCGTGCCGCCCATGGAACGCGCGACATGCGACTACAACAGCACATTTCAAACGCTTCCACGCAGTGCCGATATATTGTACGTAGCATCCAAATTTTCGCTGCATAGATCATCGGAAATACTAGAGTGCTAACCAGATTGATTTCGGTTTTCTTAGTTATTAATTTATCTCGCCAGACTTTAATGAGCTGTGACATAGCATGGCGATCCAACTGGATCCGCCTTCGTATTTCCAGCTCGCAATTGCCCTAATTATTTACAACGGCGCCCAGATATATAAATATAAATTGGCTCACAATCTTCTTAGTTCCCAATCATCTTAATGTCTGGCAGATTGAGGGCTTCTCTGTCGCCGATCCTTACCTTAGTTGTTTTAGCGTTTATGTGTAAGCGTATCTGTTCACTCTGTTCATCCTGGTTAGACGCTATAAGTGCAGTGTCATTCATGAAGCGCAAATTCGAAATTTTATTTCCTCCTATCGTTACGCCCCCGGTCCAATCTTCAAAGACAAGTCGTATGATGAACTCGCTATAGGTGTTAAACAACAAGGGTGACATGATACATCCTTGATGCACACCCTTTCTGATGATGCATTTGCACGATCAGTTGTTGTCAATTCGGACAACCGAATGACACGTATCATATAAACTCTTCACGAGATCGACAAGATGTGTTGGCATTGTCATCCGTAATAAGATGTTTCAAAGTTTGTACCATTTTAGATTATCGAAGGCCTTTTCATAATCGATAAAGCAGATATACATGGGTGTAAAGTACTCTCTTGCTTTTTCCACCAGTTGACGTAGGTTGAGTATCTGTTCGCGTGTGCCTCTGTCCTTAACAAAACCTGCGTGTTCCAGTGCATCTACCACGAGAGGAACTGTTGTAGCTTCTACTCCATCACATAAAGCATGATCTGGCTCACGTAACAAAATGAAAGCTATCAAACGAAATTAGTACAGAAAATTAGTAACTTCCGAGACTTAATTAACAATTTAATTTATTTATGATTTAATTGAGAATAAATTATAATTGAATTTGATTCATGATGTTATTTTCAAAACGTAAATGGTTGCATTGTTTCCATGCTTTTAAATTATATTTTATTCCTCGAATGCTAAGGTAACAGCAACATTTTACAAAATCTAGGCCCCCTGAATTATTTAAATAATTTACAAGTATCATACGTCCAAAACTATCTACTATAGAACTAAATTAGAACGAGGACAAATTTTCTCATTGCAATTTGTGGTTTAGGAAAAAAAAATTGTGTCACTAATTTTCATTTGAAGTGTCACTAACTTTTGTTTTGTTTTACTTGAATACATTTTGAGGTACTTTCTTAGGAATTTTCATTTTATTAATCTATTAAGAGAGTTATTAAAGCAATCTCCTTAAAAATTTGTAGTGGCATGTGTATTTGATGCCAAGGGAAACACTTCAGATATGTAACTACAGATAAAAGTTTGAAATTCAGTAATCCGGCAGTGGCGTAGCGAGCATATTGACGCCCGGGGCAGAACACCTTTTTGGACTCCTCCTAGCTACGCTTGTGAGTAAACGTAAAGAGCATATTAATTTTTTTCACGCTGGTATCTAGTACATTTAATTAATGGCGTTTATGATCCAAATGGCATGTGTTTAATAAAGAGATTAAATCGCTAGACTGCTTAATTTTCAACAATACATTAATAATTTATTTTATGCGATAGGCCGTTTGAGATTGGAATATTTTCTCCAGAATTACTAACAAAAAGAAGATAATACTAACTTAGATTTATTTTGAAAACAATTCACTCCAGAATATTGATTGCTTAATTTTTACGAAATCAACACTTGATTTGATCTTAGAAGAAATAAATTGTTTGGTATTTTGAATCAATTTAAATCACGCTTTGGAAACAAAGTTCACTCAAAGTTGAATGGCCGCGCATACATTATTCCAAAGCTACACAGAGGTTTCCAATAATTTCGTTTTAAAGAATACATTTTTCCACACTTTTGATATGTTTGTCGATGTTTGCCCATTGATGCGTTTGCATCGCGGAATTGCAGTAAATTAGAGGGTACATTGTTTATATACTTCCACTTTACGTAATATTGGAAAAAGTGAGCTACTTTTCTTATATGATTCAAATGTCATAATTGAATATATTCCATTTATTTCGAGAACCAAATAGAAACATAAGTAAAGCAAGATGGATTGGTTTGGTTTCGTGAGTCAGATTAGTTTTTGATTTGGAAATTTGGAAGTTGTTTATGTTGTGTTATTCTCTGCAGGTGTTTATATATTTTCAATATGTAAGCGCGAAGAAATCACAAAAGAAAGCCGTACACATCGATTTTGTATGTACAGTGGAACCTTGATATAACGGACCAATGGGCGCGAGGGGGTGTTCGATGTAACCGAATGTCCGTCATATAAAAATACATTTTCTGAATAAGCTATTTATTAACTATCAAATCGAAATGTATTATAAATGTTTTATGTTGTGTATTTAATTATAAAAATAATAAATACCAATTAAGATGATTTGAGATTTATTATATAAGTGTAGATCACAGCTTATCATGTCACCTCCTGTCATCAGAATTCCCGTCTTCAGCGACCTCTGTTCCATAACTATTACACAATAAACGAATGTTGTCTTTCTAATTACACTTTAAAATTGCACTTTATTTGTCTTCAGATAATATGTAACTTACGCTGGTTGAGGAGAGCTGTCAATGTTTGTTTTTGAACTTCCTAGTTTCGGTAACACTGGTTTGATAAATGTATCAATTTTTGTTTGGAATTTTGAAGTTTGTTGTTTCTTAATTATTAACTCTCTAAACTTGCGAAAGTGCGTGTAATAAAATTGCATATCGCTATCTGTCGAATCACCTCCTCTTCGCTATCTTATCTTCGCTTTCATTTTCACTTTCTTTAATCAACCTTCATCTGCTATTTCACATTAGCTCATAATGTGACACCCAGAGTCAGCTTTATCTTGTTTCCAACCATTCAAACATATCCTCCTCGGCTACGTCTTGTCCAAGATTATTTTGTAGAATCCTACAGAAATCAGAAACTTCTACTCCCTTTAAATCAATTTCTAAATCTTGGTCATCAAACGACTTCTTTCAACCACTTTCTAAAGTTTGGGCAGTTACCTCTTTCCAAGCAGCTGCGAAATTAAAAATTGTTGATCATCTTCTTCATCTTCTTCGGCCTCCAATACCACCAATATTTCATTTAAATAACAGGAGTCAGTTTATGTGACCCATCGGCATTGGCATAAAGAAGTGTCGAGACTCTCTCTTTGCTGGTTTTTCTGTTTGGAATGCTTGTATGTTTTCAAATAAAGTACGCCAAACCAAACCTGTTTCATCAGTATTATATATCTGGAACTATAATAACATTTAGCTATTTATTCGTTCAATTAATTTTTGCCGAAAAGGTTCAATCACTTCTTTAGGTTCACTTGCATCATCGCAGAGAACCTACATTTATTAAGTATTTAAGTATTCCATGCTTTTTGCAAAAACTCCAGATCCATCCATCACTAGCTTCAAATGAATTTATATTCATGTGATCTGCTAATTTAATTGCAGTAGACTTTAGTTCAGCGGCACCCCGCAAGAACGCTGTTGTATGTACGACTTCAATAAAGCTTCTTCAAGTGAAGTTTCATGTGCCAATTTCATTCGTTTTCTTGGATATTTATTCCCATTTACATCACACATTAGCATACATATGTTTACTTTGTCTTTGTTTTTTTTTAATGTCCGAAACAGTTTGCTTAAGTATGGCATATTGTTCACATATCGAGCCATAGGTACTCCAGACTCCAACTGTTTTATCGCTGCAAATTTTTTATAGTAAGTTAAATGGATTCGTTTCCGTTTGTCTATATTGTGAAAATAGAGTTACGACAATTTATTTAATTTACAATTTAAATAGATTGAATAACTCAAATGCATTCATCTGCTTTGAGTAAAAAATAAATAAACTATTGTGCATTTAGGAACAAACCATAAACTTTCAGGTACATTTTATTCAGCAATGGGGCAAAGCAACTTGGGTGATTCCCCGAGTGTGCGGTTTACGATCGGTTACATACTGTTCGTCGTTATATCGAAAGTCCGTTGTATCGAGGTCCCTTATATTGAGGTTTCACTATATTCAATTAACATAATATCTAGTGCTGATAGATTTCGTAGAATTCATTATGGTTTAATTATTTAATTGTTTTATTTATTTGTCCCGTTCTTGTGCAACCGATAACACATATGCGCAATACATCACAAGATATAATATCACTAGAGTCATCTAGCAAAAAAATAATGGATTTCTTTTTCTCCAATATTTGACGAATGACTTGGATGAGATTAATCCTTCTCCTCACCTCCAGTTTTAATAGAAAATGATTTAAATTTAAAATCAATAAGTTAAATCACTGATCAATATGTATCTGTGTGAGATACTATTTTGTACTTCTTCCCTCTGATTGCGCTTTGAATACGTATTTTTAGTATACTACTCTGCTCTGATGCTAAAATCCAGCCCTTTAAAACTACAAATTGAATCAAACCAGACATCAAACTTATTTAAACCTAAGCGTAGTTATATATTAGTCTCTTGGGAAGTTGTTAAGCTACCTACCCTTTGTTTTTGAGTAATGTGGATACTGTTATAATATCTTTGGTATTTAGTACTAAGTAATAAGATGAGATGAAGAAGTGACCAAATTATTTTTTAATAGTAAAAACTAAATCGTTATGAATTTAT